>CAUYPK010071804.1:0-16650 GCA_963574355.1 Loris lydekkerianus | reverse complement strand
AGGATCAAATGGGAGGTCTAGCTTGAGTGCTTTGAGGTTTCTCCACACTTCCTTCCAAAAAGGTTGAACTAGTTTGCAGTCTCACCAGCAGTGTAAAAGTATTCCCTTCTCTCCACATTCACACCAGCATCTGCACTTTTGGAATTTTGTGATGTGGGCCATTCTCTTTGGGATTAGATGGTATCTCAGGGTGTTTTTGATTTGCATTTCTCTAATAGATAGGAATGATGAACATTTTTTCATATGTTTGTTAGCCATTCGTGTGTCATCTTTAGAGAAGGTTCTATTCATGTCTCTTGCCCATGGATATATGGAATTGTTGGCTTTTTTCATGTGGATTAATTTGACTTCTCTATAGAACCTAGTTATCAAGCTTTTGTCTGATTCAAAATATGTAAATATCCTTTCCCGTTGTGTAGGTTGTCCCTTTGCTTTGGTTGTTGTCTCCTCAGCTACAAATTTATGTTTTTAAACTGTAAGCTCTTTCAAAGCAGGGGATACACACACACACACACACACTTTTTGCCTTTGTATTTATCCCAGTACCAAGTATTTGCATAAATGAATTAACCAATGAATAGTGCATGAGGCCTGGAGGCCCGAAGAGGCATAATACAGACGCGCACTAGCAGAAAGGTACTGAGCCACGTTCAAGGTTCTTTCACACCTGAGAGCAGAGAAGCCCTTTGTACCTCAGTACTTTCCTAAGACCTGAGTTTGTCCCACGTTAGGTCTGTGATAGTTCTGCATCCCTGCCCTTCCCCTCTCCCAGTGCACGCTGACCACATGGGGAAGGACTCCTAACAGTTCTTAGAGCTGTCCTGCTGTCATGCTATTGTTCATGCAGAAAAACAAACAAACAAACAAAACCAAAGACAAACAAAGAGGCACAAATTCTGGTATCCTTGCCACTTCTTGCTATATCATTTATTTGCCAGTACTAACACTGGGTGAAAAGGTTATTTTTGTTCAGTAAAATGTCTTTTTACATAATAGTGAGAGTGACCACAGGTAAAAGGAACATGCGTGCGTTATCAGGTGACAAAGATACCCTTATTGGAGGGCTGATCATTTTACTTCCCCTCCTAGCACCGGTTACAGGAGGAACAGGTGCAGTTCCCACTTGGGATGGGGACTGAGGCACCCAGGAGACATATCTATAGCAACCAGAACAGAAACCAGCTGGCAAGGAAAGTGCAAGCCAGCCTCGTGTCCTGACTGGAGGAAGACCAGAAAGTCTGAACCATTTAAACAATCCCTTTCCAGATGTCTGCCACAAGGTCTGGAATTACATTCTTAAAAAATCAACTCCTTTTGGCCTAAGGTAAAAGTCATCAGTTAAAAGTCCAGCATCCCCTTGGGAAAGGTTGCAGAGTCATTGCCACAGTAGTGTGAATTAGCCTGCTTGTCCTTCCAAGGAACTCTCCAGGTATTTCAGGAATGAGCCCACAATGGGGAGGCCGAGGGCAGGAAGCGCAGATGGCACGCAGCTCTAGGGACTCACAGGCCTGACCTGAGACACTCTGCAGACTCTGCAGCCAGGCAACCACTCAAGAAGCTGGGCTGTGAGGGAGGAAAGAACGAATGGCCCGAGAAAGCCCCAGAAGGGCAACAGCAGGCATAGATTTGGGGTTAAGGAAAGATTTTGCCTTACATACATATAATATTAGATAAGGCAGATTTGGAAAATAATCTTACATTTTCTAGATACAAAGGTATTGAAAATTATAAAGAGTATTTCAAGACACAAATACTATTTTACACACAGAGCATAACAACTGAAATGCATGGTGGCAGGGGAGGGGGCCTTGTTTACCTTGTGATTTAAGATATTACCACGGTGGCATATTTTCCAAGGCAAATGGTAAAACCAATTATTTTCTGAAGCATAGACCATTGACAAAACATTCTCAATATATTCTTCGTCTACAAGAACTATTTTTTTGAAAGAAAAAACTATGAGACCACATTTCTAAGAACATACCTCAGAATAAATGTGATAAACGTTAAAATTAAGTTGCATGGCAAAAGGTGTCATGTGTCTACATTGAAGACCCTGAGAAGGACACACCGCCTTCCTCCTGAGAGTGACAGCCACTGTGCGAACACTCTTCGGCATTGCAGTTGTTATTTATTAAACATCTATAAAATTATTCCAAACTCCAAACCCAGAAAATGTCACTGACCACAAATTCTGCCTTGCTGTTGTTATCCCAACCAACTATATGTCTTGTCAAATAAAAAAGACTAACCCATTCTGCTTTTTTTTTTGCTTTCTAAAGGGCTCTTTTCAAAGTGAAATAATTATTTGACAAGTGAGTTTGTATTTGCAAATTTTAAAAGTATTAACTCTCAGCAAAGGACATGGATCTGAGGCAGACAGAAGCACTTGAGCATAGGAGAAATGAAATAAAAATACTTTTCTCTTAGTCCTGGAGCACTGAATCTAACAGGAGAAACCAAACTATAAAGATGACACAGTTACCAGTACTCAAATAATCCGAATGAAAACATCATTTCTCAGTCCCTATTGCACCATCAATACCGAGGCATAGTCATGAGAATTCTAGAAAACAAACAAAGCCCATTTCTCACAATACCCTGTCTTTGCAATCAAGTTAAGATTTCACTCCCCCACGGTATACCCACCTCCAGTGAGCCAGGAATGAACTGAGAGGGCCTTCCAAGGCACTCTAAAATCTTGCTCTGTTTTAGGCCTCTCTCCGTGGGTTCATTTTTCTGCTTCTATAACAATCATTAGCTCTATTTTTCACTCCGTCCTTTTATTAGGATATTTGGTCTTTATTTTCCAGACACGATGAAATCAAGTCTTAGTTATTTTTGAACTGAACAATTTTTAGATATCAAGCAAGCAAATATGTTGCAACTAGCCTCTTGCTTTCAATAATCTGTCCGTCCCATCTTTAAGGACACCACTGGGGGACTCACTGTGCTGAGCACAATGAACTAATTATCCCTGAAGAATGCAGCCCGCTTCCAGACGCATTTTTCTCCAGAAGATAACACACATCTAATCCATTCATAACTAAAGGCATTCAACACAATCTATACTTTTGAAACACTCTAAAAAATGTACTCGAACTTGCAGAAAAGGCTTGGATGTTCTATTGAAATCCTGCAGCAATGTGTATTTTCCAAAATGCTAATTAAAACAAGACTCTCTTATAGTTTCAAAATAACAACCACCCAGGCCCCTAACCTTCATGTGAGCTTGCAAAACAATTTCCCATCCTGGAAGAGAAGAGAGACAACCTCATTTGCTGGGCTGTCCTTCTCTTTCTGGATACAGCTCCAGCCATGGGGCTGCCCGGGAGTGAAGGGGAAGGGTCACCTCAACATGGCCAGCTGCCCCCTCCAATATAGACCGAGTGACAGTGGGTTTAGAATGGCAATTCTCAAATGCAGTAGAGGAGAGAACGTAGTTTGCAAGAGAGACACAGTGAAGCTGCTTGGAACAAACATGAATGAATCAGTCTCAGTCAAGCTGCTTGGAGCAAACATGAATGAATCAGTCTCTGAACTAGTTCAGATCCTTCCTACACCTGGTCCCCAAACAATCCCCATCCTTCCAGGATCATCATAATCAATCTTCTTTCCTCCACTCCCAAAGCTATGTTCCATGTCACAGCAGTTGACAGCTTAACCTCTAAGACGTATGACCTACAAGCATATGAATTTATCTCAGGGGAGACTATAATTTCTAGAATTGATGTGCGTAGTTTGAGCTTATATTCATTTGGCCTCCTGTACCATGTCATGGGGAAAGTCCCACTTGGCAGAGATTTTTAAAAAGCCAAATATAATTTCTACTCCAGCAAAGCAGAATTTATTCTTCTCTTAATGAGTTGAGATGACTTATTACTTTTCAGATTTTTTTTTTTAATACTATAGGAGGCAAGGAAGGCTGTTGACCTTAGGATGTTAGTACTACAACGGTCTCAAACACCCACCTGTTGCCATGTTCGCTGATGGTTGCCTTTCAGCACCTTGGCACATGGAGCAACAACCTGCTGGTCCTTCTCGCTTCACATCCTCTTTCCATCTTAACTGAGAGAACCGATGACTTACCCCCCTCGCCCACGGGGATCTACTAAGTTAGCAGGCTCTGTGCTCGACACAGTGGCTAGTCATGGCTTTGGTGTCCTGAAGCTCCTATTGAGTAGGACAGGATGTTCAGATGATACATGAGGAGGGAAGCTGCAGGGTAAACTACCAAGAATCGCGAACATCGGCATTTGCTCTGTGTTTCTGTCTACACTATCTTTCCCCCCATTCTCAAACTGTCCTTCAATTAATACTAAAAGTGGATAGTAACTTCACATTGACAGTGAAATCAAGCTCAGTTGCCTTCACTTAGAGTTCCCTTTCCAGTCCTAGACAGTAAGCCCAATTGGACTGATCTTTCATCTTATATCTAATTACTTAGTATCCAAGCCCAGAGCCAAACTGGCTGGAAGTTTTTGTGCCTCTGAACACTCCCCTCCTCCCCAGTTCCCACAGAGGTACATGAAGTAACTTGTTTATGTTGTCAGAACAAAGAAGGGGAAAAAGGGCTCTCTGTGCAACTGCAGGTTCAATCTTAATTAGGTCAAGAAACAAGTGTAACCAAATTTATTTTTGTTGATTCTGAATAAAAATTATTGAATCCTTTACAAGTATAGGAAAGAACAGAAAGAAGAGGAGAAAAAGCCAAAACACTGAGACTAGTAGTTTGAGAGGCGGGTGAATTCTTTCCTGCACCCTTTGACCTAGTCTCTACATTTTCTTCAACGGGTATGTATTATTTCTGTAATTAAAATACAGGAAGAACAAAATGAATTTCCATGATGAGTACCCTCCATGTCCCCATCATTCCTGGCCCTGCTCCGGCCAAAGATCTGCCCGTCCCATTCATTCCCTTCCTGCGCCCTTCCTGGTCGGTTTGACTGATGGGGTACCGGTATCAAGAAGCAGGAAGGCAAGGAAACGGGGGCATTTGCTCTGTTCTGTCGCTGATTATTAGGGAGCAGCCCCTCAGGGTTCTAGCCCTCACTGGACTTTGGTGGCTCTTTTGTACCCTGGTCCCTCCAGGGTCCCTGCAGGTTGTCCCAGACAGCAGAGGCTGAGGCTTTCTGCTGCTCCTGTCCTCCTTTCACACCCCTTCCTGGCTCCAGTAGCCACCACCCCCAACCCCCAAATGAAGGAGCCCCCTCATTAAACTCTTCATTTGAACATGCAGAGCTATTTCAGTTCTGGCTAGGTCTCTAACTAATGCAATGTCATACTAAGTCCAGAATCTTTGGTCTAAAAAGCTGACCGCAGTTTGACTTAGAATGTTGCCCTGAGCTTTTTACTCCATGGTCTAATGCCAATTTTAGCCCTCTTTGACTCATAGCCTACTTGATTCATGTCAATGAAATACATACTTAATTAGAGCCCATGTGATGCCAGACACATATTTTGAGTTTGAAATCTCCTGATATATCATTTACTCAAAATTTATTGAGCAACTACTATCTGCCAGGCACTGTCTCAGGCGCTAAAGATACAGCAGTGAACAGAACAGATAAACATCCCTCCCTCTGTGAGGCTGGTTTTCTGGGAGGGTTGGGGAGGTACATACAGACTAAAGTCCTATGATAACCACATGTCAACACTGTAAAGACACCTTGGGGCGTTCTAATCTAATGCTCTAATCTAATCTCCCTATATGGTATTTGAATTACCATGCTCAGCATCTCACCAAGCTGCCCAGTCTCTACTGGGAGGCCATTACGGTCATCTTGTCCCTGTTCAGAGAATGGAGCATACTCGGAGGCAGTTTTAATCTTTAAAGTACTTTCTCACTTTGAGCTGAAGTTCTGTAAGGACCAGTACAGGAAAACACAAGAGAAATCATTACCTCACCTCTGCTTTGTAGTTCCCTAATTATTTGAGTTCTGCCATCGGTTTCCTGTATGTATTTGAGTCCTGATTTTCAAATATGGATTGAGCCACTGCCCCTACGGCATTCTCAGAGGAAGGGTTTAATGGCATGGGTTGGGGTAGTGGGTGGGGGCCAAGGGGACAAGTTCCAGATGTGGTTGTGGGGAGTGTGGGATAGTCCATCCTTGAAGCTGGCACGGCTCTGTCATCACCTTGTCCACGCTTCTCAGCAGCTTGCTGTCTTACTACCAAAGTGGCTTCAAAATCTCAACAACCCTCGTGCCAATGCACCACTGTAAAAAATGCTGAGAAGACAACATTTTTAGAGACATCCCCTAGGAAATAAAGGTTCTCTCTGTTCCTCCAGAGTCATACCTTTGGATACATCAACAACGCTCTGTCCTCAGAGGGCACAGAGTGTGGTCCAGCAGATGGGGACCGCAGGATGGCACACGTGCTAAGGAAACATGTACAGGGCCCAGGCCTGGTTGGGTGCAGTCTGGGAAGGCTTCCCTGGGGAAGGGGTGTGTGAGACTGACAGCTGAAGGTGGAGAAGTCAGCCCGCCCAGGCCTCTTCCCCTCCTGTGAGCACAGGCTGCTGGCGCACCTGCGTTACACCCACACTGACCACCCAGCCTGGATTTCTTTCCTGGGCAACCTTGTTTGCAAATCTGCTGTTGCATACCACAGTTAATAACTATGTTTACTGTACAATGGCCTGTTACTCAAGTATTTCCTGGTTTCCTTCTGGGGTGATCCTGTCGTCTAATCTGCATATATCAGTCTCTTTTCAGCCTTTTTTTCTCCTCGAGACAGAGTCTGACTTTCTTAGCCCAGACTAGAGTGCAGTGGCATCACAGCTCACAGCAACCTCAAATTCCTGGGCTCAAGCAATCCTCTCGCCTCAGTCTCCCAAATAGCTGGGACGACAGGCATGTGCCACTAACGCCCAGCTAATTTTTCTATTTTTAGTAGACACATAGTCTTGTTATTGCAAACTCCTGATCTCAAGCGATTCTCCTGCCTCAGCCTCCCACAGTGCTGGGGTGACGGGTGTCAGCCACTGTGCCCGGCCCTCTTCTCCGTTGGTGCTTCTTCCTCCTCCAGACAGTGGGCAGAGCTGCTTGGGCAGTAACCGTGTTTTTGTTCTTGCCCAATCACTTGGACAGGGTCCTTACAAGGTGCGGCTCCAATAAATCCCAATGTAAACTTCCCTGCCCAGCATTTTCATCTAGGTATAATCAGATTAAAATGAACATCAAAGAAGCCTGAAAAGAAAGGGTCATAAGAGGGCAAATTGGGAGAGGGGGTGGTGCTGAAAGCCGCTGTTTGTCTCGCTCCTTCTACGGGCCTTACGAACTGACCCTGTACGTTTGTGCCACGAGTGTTTTCCAGGACCAGTTGGTCATCTTTTCCAGGGGACCCAAAGCCAGCAACAGCTGCACAGTTGCCGACATGGTTCCAGACCTAGGACATCTGTGTAGGAGTCTGTACCAATTAGGATAACAAAACGGCAAAACCTAATGAACTAAGCTGCTATCCAAGAGTACTGGGGAGTTATGTTTTCACAATGACTGTTAGTTAACAACCTCATGAGTTAACTCACTGATAAAAACCATCCCCAGAGATGATAAAAAACCATCCCCAGAGCTGAACTTACTGTGTCTGATCTAAACTATCATCTACTGCTCATAAAATGATGCGTAGAATCACAGCTCCACTAGCTGATCTTGTCCTCCTGGGCAAGTTGCTAACCTCTTGTGTTCCAGGTTCCTTCTGGATTAGTAGAATGAAAGCTCTAGAACATTGCCTTTGAACCAGTGTGCCACGAAAGTTTTTCAAGATTAATTCAATTATTTTTGAAAGAAGTTCAAAGCACAGCAGGTATATTCTTTTTTTTACCCTTGTTTTTGATCAACATAATTTAAGTGTGCTATGGAAGTTTAAGTATAGGTTCAAATGTGCTGTGTGCTGTAAGATAAAAAACGTTGAATAACACTGCTCTAGAATCTCTTACATTTAAGAACACTGGTCACATCTCTGAATCTGAGATTCCATGATTTCGGGTGATAGGTTTCATAGAGATCCACTTCCTAACCCCATCAAGAGTTTCTCTTAAGGCTCTTAAATAATTCTAAAATCTGGAACCTGGTCCCACTATTATAGTCAGAGAACTCTAAACTAATAAAAAACCCAGGAGCATGTGGCCTTACTGTAGGGAAAGTGCTTTCAATGACTTGTAGTTTCTTTATGTGGCAGAATTTGTGATGGACACCTTAACTATTATCAACAGAACACTGCCTACAAAACTTTTCAACATCATCATCTGACAGTAGACCAAAGTCTAGCACCCAGGCCATGCTCTTTACCTGGTCACTGACATCATCTCCACTTTCTGCAAAACTGCATTCTGGAAACCAGGTCATAAAGTAGACGATGATATAGCTCATTTTACCACAGGGGTATTGTGGCATCTGTGGTTGGGTCCTGACCCAGAGCCTGCCCTAATTTGCCTCTGGAATAGTGATAACAGAGCAGTTGAGCTAACTGTACAACTGTAAAAATTACACCCCTACCATACACAGATAATGTACACCATGGTCTGTTCTAAGTTATTCACAAGGCTTTTATGTTAAGTTTGCATACGATTATGATGAGCAGAACAGCTCACTGCAGTGGGGTGTTTCGGCTGAGCTCCGCAGGGATTGGGTGAGGGGGACAGGATGACTGTGTAGCTGTCCCCAGCCTGGTTTGCTTGCCGTGACTGACTGATGATGATTGACTTTTTTTAAGGAGTCTAACATGGCTCCTGGAAAAAGAATTTTAACAATATACAAAACTGGAATTCAGATATTTTCAGGTATATATTACAGATTCTGTGTGGGCAGCTGAGGGCAGGGGCAGATGGTGAGAGATCTGATGACAAGACAAGACTTGGTGGCCCTGGGAGAGATGATGGGAAGTATGTGTTAACATGATAAAGAGAAGGAGCAAAAGGCCGTGCCAGCCAGGAGAGTGCAGCTTTCTGTATTTGTGTGTGGCATGCACTCGGCTGGCCTGGCCCCACCACTGGGACAGCCTATGAGGACGCTGATAGAAGAGAGACTGAGCCTCCAAAAACAAGAAATATATAACCTGGCTGTGAGATCCTTCCATCTAACGAAGAAACACAAGAGGAGAGAACTCTTTTCTTATAAGGAAAAGAGTGGAGGGTTTCAGCAGCCTGGGGACAGGGTTTGAGGTGGCCCCCGAGGAGAACTCCCACACCGAGCCTGTGTGCTCTGGACATCCAAAGGCAATAGGAGGATCGTGGTCTGGGTTGAAGGGCGCTGACAGGTCAGGCAGAGGGAACGAGGAGCTGGGAGGCCCTGCCTCCGGGACAGTGAAGGGGTGAGGTCCTGTCCTTACGCCTGTGGGAAGTGACAAATGAACTAGCAGAGTCTGGTCTTTTGAAGTGACTTTACCTGTACCCATAGGACTGGAAAGGTATGAGCCGAGGCTGGTTAGGCAGAGTGCGACCTGCAGACCTGTTATTTGGTTTAACATAGGGTTTTATTTTTTTGAATTGATGAGCAAATTTTAAAAAATTATATTTTGCATAAAAATTCATATTTTTTACTTGGGGGAGGGGTGCCAAAAAAAAAAAAAATAGATAAACATCCAAACAATGGTCAACACTAGTGTGACATTCCCACACAGCAGCCAGGGGTGGAGCTCACTTCACCTGGTTGTGCACTCTCCAGTTTGCCACAGTCCCCACCCTCCCCTTTAGTACACCCAGCTCCTTCACGTCCTTGCATGAAATCCCTGGCCCTTGAGGCACCTGACTCTGGATCACACACATGGTCACATCAGGGCAATTCCTTGTATACTAGTATTAGAAATTACCCCATTATGTAATCTGGTAAGAACAATTTACTTTCCCAACTTGTAAACCTTAAGAAAATGAAACTTAAGGACTTTTAAAAATGTCACTTATTTGTAACCCTGTACAGGGTTAGGCAAAAGAAGTGCCATTAGACCAATTTTTCTACACAGAAAGATCTGGTAATGGAAAGGGAAGAAGGTTTACAGTGGAGGGGAGAACATTAATTCAGGTCAGGAAATGTAAATTGTCTTTACCATTTAATCTCATTAGCTCTTATTTTCAGTTTTCTACTTTTCATATTAATCAAAGTATCTTTGAAACAATAGAACTCGTTCAGGGTTTCTATGAAGGAATTAAAATAGAAAAAAGAGTTTAATCGGTAATTCTGTTGAACCAAACACCTTGATAACCAGTGTTACAGTTTTTGACACTTAAAGATCTCAAAACAGCTACACAAAACCACAGCCCCCAAAGAATGACACACCAAAGTGGCTGGCAGGACACAGGGGTGCCTGCCGTCTACCTGCTCTTATAGACAAGGTGAGGACTTAGTTTTGATGTTCTTCTGAAAAATAAGCCAAGACCTACGCTAAATGCCAAAATTTACGTATCATATACTAACCTCATAAAACAGTAGTTTTGTTGTACTATTAAAAACAAACAAACAAACAATAGAAGTTAAGGCTTAGAAGTGGAGATTCCAGACTCATCAAAATAAACAAGGATTGTAAAAGCAGATTTATAGGTCAGGAGAAAAGAGAAGTAAGTATCCCCTTGACTTGGAAGAGCATCTGCTGGCTTTGCCACTGATCATTCAGGAAGACACTCAGAGGCTCTGGTTAATCATCCCAATTTTTCCTGGAAAGGGGAAACCCGCAGGCTGCACACCATAGCAGTGTTTTATTTTTGACCCTGGAGACCGGACTTCTCAGAGGCCTCCAAGAGGCTCTGGAGCTATACCCAAGCTTTTCTCAAGAAGAAGCAGTGTCTCTGATATGTGATCTCTTCCCTCAGCACAAGGAGGAGGGGGTGGGAGAGGAGAGAGAAAAACAAAACCAACCACTTTCCCCCAATCCTCCTGTGTAAGAAAAGCAGAAAGCTCAAAGCTTCCCCCCCAGAAGCTGCCCAGACCGAGATGGATCAAGCGAGTCTAACAAACCGCTGGCTCCACTTGCTTCGTTTACCAGGCCACATTCTTCTTTCCAGCACATCTTCCTGCAGGATCCAGAGGTGCGAAAGCTTAAGTGGGGGAACTGTGGGGGGCCTCCGAGGGGCACCCCAGACAGTCCACACCAGACAGTATCCCCCCCCCCCCCCGGCCTTCTGCAGGGACTCTCCCCGCTCTCCCCCCTCATTTCTCTGGAAACTCTATGACCAAGAAAATGTTAGAGAGTAGGGGGGTTTTGGTTTTTTCCACATGGATAAATCCCACCCCATGATGACATTAAAAAAAAAAGTTTCTGGATGAGTGTGGTGGCTCATGCCTATAATCTGAGAGGCCAAAGTGGGAGAATCACTTGAGGCCAGGAGTTTGAGACTAGCCTGGGAAACATAGCGAGAACTGGTCTCTATAAAAACTCTTTTAAAAAAAAACATGGGTGTTGTAGTGCACATCTATAGTTCCAGATAATCAGCAGGCGGAGGTGGGAGGATTGCTTGAGCCCAGCAGTTGGAGGTTACAGGAACTATGATGACCACTATACTCCAGCCTAGGAGACAGAGCAAGACGCTGTCTCTAAAAAAATAAAAAACTTTCTCTGAAGATGAGCTAAACTATTCCTAACTTTTGAAAATGAGTGCTCTGACGGTGTATCTTCAAAATATGCTTTACATTTACATTTCATTAAAGACACAGAGCCTTTAATCTGTTTAGATGTTTTAATACATCCGTTATCACAGGGGTTTTATAAACCAAATTCTTAATGAATAAAATTGGCAATCATTAGTATACACTCTAAACCAGAATTTCTCCAAATCTAATTTCTCCTAAATCCTAAATCACTATTATGGACTGAGTTGTATACCCTCCCCTCCCAAATTCATATGTTGAAGCCCCAACCACCAAGGTGACTGTATTTGGAGACAGGGACTTTAAGGATGTAAAGTTAAATGAAATCATAGAAACGGGCCCCTAGTCTAATAGGACTGGTGTCCCTATAAGAGGAGATGGCAGAGATCTTGTTCTCTCTCTTTGCAAAAGGCCATGTAAGAATCTAGTTAGAAGGTAGCCGTCTGCAAACCAGGAAGAGAGGCCTCACCAGAAACCAGTCACCAGAACAGTGAGAAAATAAATGTCTATTGTTTACAGCACGCAGTCCGCAGTATCTTGTTATGGCAGCAAGAGCTGGCTGCCATACATGTACATACATGTACATCACCACCAGCTAGATTTCTTACAGCAACCAAACCGCTGGGCCCTGCCCAAGAACACTAATTCAGAATTTCCAGGGATGGGATCCAGGGATAGGTAATGGTAACCAAATTCTCTAGATAATTTTTGAGCATAGTAAAGGTTGAGAATCAGTGCTTGAGGTACTCAAGGCTGCCTACAGCCCCCTATACCTTTCCCTCAGCTGTCCCCATTTCTATGACCTCAAAGAGGAAACACTTTGAGGGAGTCAATGATGACAAACTTAAAGCACTTAAAATTAGGCTCACAAAAAAGAGGAACAAAGGATTATAAATAGGCCTAGTCAGGAATCATGTTGGGGTTCAGGAAAGGCTTATTTGTAGGAAAAGCCACATTTGGGGGGAGGGACAAGAGGGGCCCTTGAGACCCAACTCCACTGGACAGAGACCAGATGAAAATCTGAAGCCAAAAGTAAAGTAAGCCTGTTTGTGCTGTGGCTGCTCTCTGCCCTCGGAGGCCAGCATGGTTGGGTGGTAGGGGGTTTGCACTTGGGATCCTGTCCATCTCTTTCCTCATTTCAATGAACCAACTCAGATTCATTTTCAGCCTCTTAACAGGTAAATAATGGAGCTGGACTATCCAACACTGAGGATACTTTCAACTCTGAAATTCAAGGTCCACTAGAAAGTTAATATTTGTCATTTTTGCACTTTCAGTCTTTTTTGAACTCTACATGAAAATAGATACCCAATCTTCAGGAGAGTGAACGTTCTACTGCGACAGCCACACACTATTAGTTACACGGTCAGGGATAATCTCAGCACATAAGCAAATTCAAAGGCACCAAGTACATTCAACTATGTAAAAATGCTACACAAAATCCTGCACATCAAGGGGTTAAACAGTAATCAAATACTATTTTAAAGCAGCCTATTCTTTGGAGGCTGAGACCAGAATATATTTTTCTTAAAATGATGCACAAATATAGCTAGAGAGTCATAGCCAGTTCCAAGTTAAGGTGAAATTCAATGTAAAGCAGAACATTTTCTCATTAATTTTTTGTGAGATGTAACTCTCTGAGTAAAATATGGCTTTTCTAATGAACAGAATAAAATTGTATTTTAAAGTATTAAGCAAGTCAAAATCTAAGAACCCTTGGTGGGCAATCTCTATATCCTAACTGGCTTTCACATTGAATGAAGTTATAGAGACGAGGTAGGTAAGGGAGTGGTAGGAAGGGACAGTATGATTTTCTTTATGGTGAGACTGAAAATCTAGATGTAGCTTCCACTCTCTGGCAGCTTGGGTATTTCTCCAAGTACCTTGGCTCTTTCTTTTCTCAGCTAAAGGCCTATACAGAGGCCGAGTGTGGTGGCTCACCCCTGCAATCTTAGCTCTCTGGGAGGCCGAGGCAGGTAGTTTGCTTGAGCTCAGGAGGTCAAGACCAACCTGAGCAAGAGTGAGACTCTGTCTCTACTAAAAATAGAACAACCAGCTGGGCATCATGGTAGGCGCCTATAGCCCCAGCTACTCAGGAGGCTGAGTCAGGAAGATTGCTTGAGCCCAAGAGTTTGAAGTTGCTGTGAACTACGATGATGCCATGACATTCTACCTAGGGCAACAGACAGAGATTCTGTCTCAAAAAAAGTAGTTAAAAAAAATAAATAAAAGCCTGGGCAGTGCCTGTGGTTCAGTGGGTAGGGTGCTGGCCCCATGTACTGAGGGTGGCTGGTTCGAACCTGGTCCTGGCCAAACTACAACAAAAAATAGCCAGGTCTTGTGGTGGGTGCCTGTAGCACCAGCTACTCAGGAGGCTGAGGCAAGAGAATCGCCTAAGCTCAGGAGTTGGAGGTTGCTGTAAGCTGTGATGCCATGAGACTCTACTGAGGGTGAGAAAGTGAGACTCTGTCTCTAAAAAAATAAAAGAATAAAATTTAAAAAGTCTACATGGATAAAAGGAGAACAAAGAAGATGAAAACACAGGCCTAGGTGACGATCTCTGATTTCCACAGGAACAAATGAAAAACGTATTCTTGATGGTGAGAATTTCCCAGCACTCCTTTCAAGGTGCTGTAAACATCACCTTTTGATTTAAATGAGGTTAACATCTAGAAAATGTCCATCATGGAACACATGTGACACCAAACTGGCACATGGTCATATGGCCTCCTTCCTATTAGGAATAGATAATTTTCAAATTATCTATTCCCTCAATACAGATAGGTCTATACTCACTCCATTCACCTTCTGGTTGCAACATGGAGGAACTCACAGATCTTGCATGCTTCCCCTGCTAGATCTGTAATGACAATGCCTTCCTAAAGAATCACTGCTTATTCCTCAAAAATTCAGCCTCCCTGCCCAATGTGGGGCGCTCCTATGAATATAAATTTTTAACAGCATTTCTTTCTTTCTTTCTTTTTTTTTTTTTTTTCTCAAAAGTCTCATTACATCACCCCCAGAAGAGTGCTATGGTGTCACAGCCCACAACAACCTTCAACTCTTGGGCTTAAGCAATTCTCTTGCCTCTGTCTCCCAAGTAGCTGGGACTACAGGCACTCGCCACAATATCCAGCTGTTTTGTTGTTGCAATTGTCATGGTTTAGCTGGCCCAGGCCAGGTCCAAACCCACCAGCCTCGGTGTATGTGGCTGACACCATCATCACTCCACGCTCCACACCGGGCACGGAGCCAGCATTAATTTCGTATCTTACTTCTTTAGCAAGTGTTAGCAGCATTTTTAATACATAGCCCATGTATAGAAAATAAAGCTGTCCAGAGAGGCACGCTCCTAGCTAATGTGAGAACTTCCTAAGAGCCAGGTGCTGTTCTGTGTGCATTCTGACTCATTCCTCCCAGCCCTGCCAGGACAGAGGTGCTAACTGTCTCTACTGCACGAAGAACTCCACGCATAGCCCATTCAGTAAATTACTTGCTTGCGTGAATGCTCATAAGTGGAGGCACCAGGATTTGAACCCAGGTGGTCAGATTGCAGAGCCTATTCTCTTCATCTCTAAGATACATCACTTTACATCACAGATTTATAGAATTCGAGAGCTTGGGATATGATCCCTGAGGATGAAGAGAGGGCCCTGAATCCGTTTACTGTCAATCTTTCATTCAGTAGAAGTTTACAGCCTGGAGAGAGGATCATACAAGGTAGTCTGACTCAGTGGTTCTTAACCTTAGATGGCATCAGAATGACCAGGAGGGTTTTTGTCATCATAGACTGCTGAGTGCCACCCTAGAGTCTCTGGGGTTGGGGTGAGGATTTCTACCAAGATCCTGATGGTTGATGTTGCTGGCCCTGGGACATACTTTGAGAATCAGTGGCCCACTCAGTCAGTGGCTGAGCCACAGTGAGGTTTCCGCACTTCCCACTTTGCAGCTCAATGGTGGGTACCAGCTGCGCTGTAGCAGGGAGCGGCGCCTCCTCGTGTCACTGTAGCTGAGACACACGGGAAGCTCCTCTCTGGCACACACCACGATTCTCTACAATGCTGGTACTTCTCTGTGTCTCTCCCTGTCTCCCCCAGCACGTGCACAATGTGAAACCGTAGGAACCTGCTTACTGCTGAGGGTAAATATTATTCTCACAATGAGCTATTTACCAAAACTTGAGATCTAAAATTTGGCTCTATCAATGCTAAACATAGATGGAGTTAGCAAAAATAGCAGGGGATGTGGATAATTGCCAGTATTTATCCTCAGAAGGGAAGGACAATTAAACAATTTCAAAGTTGTCTTTTGTTTACATTATAATTCAACAGGAAAGTTTTTGTTTATTTGTTTAGCTAAGAAGGTCCTCTGCCTTCATTAAGATCCCTAATGGAGTCAACTATTTTGAAAGTAGGGACACTGTTGGAATGATTGTTTAAACTTGCCACATTTAAAATTGCTTTGCTTTTGTGGCCTCATAAGGCGTTCTGAAACTTAAGTGATTTAATGAGATGAGGGCATGACAAAACCTGGTGCATACTAAGTGCTCATGGAATGTCAACTTGCTCTCAACATTATAACCCTTATTACTCAGGAGAGCCTAAGGCCTGGCTATTTGCATGAGCATGTAGGTAGGGGCTAGGGTGTGATCTGAATACAGACTTCATAATCAAATATCTGTGCTCCCCATCAGCAAGGTGATTTAGGGACACTGACACTCAGGAAGCATTTATGGAGCATTGATCTCTGTTACACAGGGGAAACCTCACTGGACTTAATAGTTGGTAGCCATGTAACACTGAGTCAAAGCATCTTTTATGAATCCCTGCCAGGCATCAGGGACCTCAGGTAAGAGTGCTAGGAAACAGTTAAACTTTTCCTTGTTTAAAATTTTTATTTTTTTTTTTTATTTTTTTTTATTTTTTTATTTATTTTTTTTTTTTGTAGAGACAGAGTCTCACTTTACCACCCTTGGTGGAGTGCCGTGAAGTCACAGGACCCACAGCAACCTCCAGCTCTTGGGCTTCTGCGATTCTTCTGCCTCAGCCTCCCGAGCAGCTGGGACTAC
>CAUYPK010071798.1:0-54869 GCA_963574355.1 Loris lydekkerianus | reverse complement strand
GGGTTGTGGGGGCCAGTTCAATACATGTTAGTCAAGAATCTGCCTTTTATTTTGAAGGTTTTGAATTTTAAAGTGTTATTTTCCTGAAAATCAATTGAGCAACTGGTTCCATCCAGGTCTTAAGCTGGCTTTTTTTTTTTTTTTTTTTTTTTTGCCTTTTCAGTTGCATGGACACCACCTTCTCCTCCTCTTCTTTCTTATTCTAGCTTGAGGTGGGTTTCCAACATTTGCAAACCACACAATTTCCTGGACAGCATGTTTACTGAGACTTCAGCACCAAGCATCACTGTGTACGCAGAAGGCAAAGTGTTATATAGGTCCTGACAGGCTGTAATAAAACCCACCAGGCTGGAATCATGTACCAAATTCACCTTTAAATTTGTAAACGTAAAGCAGTGGTCTCAGAGAAGAAGTGATTTAAGACCAAAGAATCAGTCATTAGCCAGGCAGTGAAACATTAAATAGAGGAATTTGGAACAAATTCATAGGTCTCTAGCTAGGGCAAACTTCAGAGCATAAGCCCCAAATTTCTGCTTCATAAGTTTATACCAGAGAAAACATTCCAAAGTTTTCAAAGAAAACTTTCCAGTTGAAAAAACAGGTAAAATTTAAAATATACATCTGTTGTATATATTATATATCTAGTATATTCATTAGATGTGTTAATATAATTGTATTACTATCCATGCAAATACATGTGCATGTATATTTAGAACCACAAATTTCCTCCTTTTTGTCCCCTTAAGACAGTCTCATTCTGGGGCATGAGCCTAGGTCACAACAACCTCAGACTCCTGAGCTCAAGCTATCCTCCTGCCTCAGCCTCCCAAGTAGCTGGGAGTACAGGCGCCTGCCACCATACCTGGCTAGTTTTTCTATTTTTAGTAAAGATGGGGTTTTGCTCTTGCTCAGGCTGGTCTCGAACTCCCGAGCTCAAGGGATCTTCCCTCCTCAGCCTCCCAGAGTGCTAGGATTACAGGTGTGAGCCACCGTGCCTGGCCCAGAACCACATATTTCTAAGCTTTCTTTTAAAGAGGTAATGAAAGACTGTTTGAAAGCTATATTTTCTTTTTCTTAAATTTCTTGGTCAACTAAGTCAACTATTAACCAGCAAAGTTCTTGGAAGACCATAAGGGCTCAATCTATAATAGTTATTTTTCTTATCCCTGGGATTTCCTATCCTTTTTTTTTTTTTTTTTTTTTTTGCAGTTTTTGGCTAGAGCTGGGTTTGAACCTGCCACCTCGGCCTACTCCTCTGAGTCACAGGCGCTGCCCTCCTGTCCTCTTTTTTTAGCGGTTCTTTCAGCAACTGGGTGAAATGAAAGAGGCAATAGATTGCAGGGTTACGAGTGGAGTTGGGGAACTTTCTGTGGAGAGCCAGACAGCAGGTATTTCTGGCTCTGTGCACCATATTCAGGTTCTATCCACTCAGCTCTGCTGTTGGAGCAGAAAAGCAAACGTACAGGCAACACCAAATGAGTGGGCACGTGTGTTCCGATAAAACTTTAATTTAAAAAAACAGGTGATCGTCTGGGTTTGGCCCTTGGGCTATGGTTTGCCAACCTCTGGCTGAGGACATGGGATTTAGCATGCAAAGGAACTGGTCTCTCTCCCTCCTCTGCCTCTTACACAGTATGTCACCCTGACCAGTGTTTCTTTTTATGCCTCATCTTTAAAATAGGGATAACAACAGCTACTTCTTACTGTGTGAGAACTAAATGGAACAGTACAAATAAAGTGCCCAGAACACTTCCTGGCTCGTAATAAATGCTCATTAAACATTAGCTGCCAGGCATTTATCATCATTATCATCACAAAGAAACCAAAAGGGAGCCAAGGGTTAGTCCAGGAGCTGCAATGTCCCTTGTGAAAAGTTCCTGGAGGCAAATGAGGAGGCCAGTAACTGAAGGTGCATTTCTGCCCTCCTGGGGGGCTTTCACTTTTGCCCACATGGGGAATCACCCCCAACAGCACGTGAAGTGGCAGGTTGACCTGGGGTTGCAGAGGAGAACTTGCAGCCTGAGCTCTCAGGTCATCAGGATGCTGTTGGGAGAAGCCTCTTGGACTAGGACCAGGACCAGCCCTGAAGTCTGAGTCTGGGCCTGGCTGTAACAGCTGTGTGACCTTGGGAACGTTGCAGAACCTCTTTGGGCAGCAGTTAGTACAATGATGGAGCTGTCCCAATGGTGTCTGTAAAAATTCTTAAGGAGAAAGGGCCTGGGATTAAGGTGTACCTGCTTGGCAGAGATTGGAAACTGAAGCTCAGAAAGAGTGAAGGACACAACTACAACTTGAACTTTACCTTACACATGCAAACAATGTACCCTAATCATATGTACCGTTATGTTATCCAAGATTTAAAAAAAGGCCAGGTGCGGTGGCACACACCTGTAATCCTAGCACTTTAGAAGGCCGAGGCGGGTCAATTGCTTGAGCGCAGGAGTTCAAGACCAGCCTCAGCCATAGTGAAGACCCCGTCTCTACTAAAAATAGAAAAACTGAGGCAAGAGGATCACTTGAGCCCCAAAATTTGAGGTTGCTGTGAGCTATAATGCCACGACACTCTAGTCAGAGTGCTAGAGTGAGACTCTCTCTCTCTCAAAAAAAAAAAAAAAAAAAAAACCAACTAAAAAAAGAGAGAAAGGTTAAGTAAGTTGCAGTTGGAATTTGAATTTGAGCTTGAGTCTATCATACTCCAAGGCCCTTGCGTTCTTCACTGCATTCCAGATGAGCTTCCCCATGACAGCAGTGAGCAGCGAGGCATATGGGCCCATACAGGGCACTCTTTATGCTGGGCAGCATGTGGTGAGGTTGCTAGAGGGACAAAGGGCTGTGTATACGGAAGTCACGTGGGAGTCTCTGGCTGGAATGGGACAGGACAGAGCAGGCTACAGCAGGTTTCCTTACCCACCTGCCTTATAAGAACAGCACCACTGTTGATAAGGACAGCCTGCATTCCCAGAGACTATAAAACACTAAAAAAAGTCAATCAACACAAATCATGGCAGGCGCACCCGACTCTGTGACTTTGATTTCACGTGCTTGACCCTTAGGCAGAAACTCTAGGTTATTACATAGTGGTTGCTTCAGGGCACTGCAAATAGCCCTGTAAGTTACATCTTGCACTACCCCAGGGGGCACCATCTGTGTGGACTACACCATGAATGGCGGCCCCAGAGCTGTGCAATGTGGTGGTCCTTGGCTATACTATGGCAAAAGAGGTATGATTTGCATCATCCACTCCTGGGCATGTCCTGGGTGCCAATGAACTTCATCAGCCAAGAGTCTTTCTTTATGTGTTTCCATCTTGTATGTCATTCCACGGGTTATTTATTTGCAAAAGTGTCCACTTGGTAGCTGGGGAAGGGGTGTGTCTTGAGAGGTTTCCTGCCCGTGGGAATGCTCCCGGAGGAGGCAGCTGGGTGCTGGAGGGCTCCTCTGCTTGGGACTACAGTTGAGCAATATCACATGCTTATCACAGGTGCCAGGTGCTGGGCTGAGCGATTGACATATTGTGCCCTTTCAATAACCCCACATGGCAGGAACTATTATGATCCCAATTTTACAGAAATGGGAACCGAGGCTTTCAGAAGTAAACTCATCACTGTGCATCTGCAAACACATGTGGGTCCCTAGCTTCTGCCCCTACTCCCTGCTTTCTAATATTCATAAGATAGCTGTCATATCCCTCTTTCTGTGATGGCCACCGCAGAGTCTGAGATAAATGTATCTATTTGTGAACTCTTTGCTGGGAAAAGAATGATTAACTTTTAGATTGTTAGGACGATTCTTGAAAACTCTACCCCAGGAGAAAACACAGCGCCCAAATGAGATGAGATCTGACAAGAGACGCTCTCAAATACCTTCCTTCTCTCTCCCCATAGTCCATAGGTTGAATTCTTCGGGCCAATGGAAAGTGAACTCATAGGAATGTAATTGTTGCCATGGCTACTCTCACTCTGGTCCTCAATCATCTATGAGAGCTTGGAGGCAGCCCGCACGTAAGTTTCACAGCCTGACAAGGGGCCGAGAGGGAGCTGAGGGCTGTTCTGTGAGGCTGGGGGTGAGCTGGGGGTCTCCCGGGGAAAGCCTGACAAAGAGGTTTGGGCTGCCATGAAGTGTCCAGGTACCGGCCTGAGGAATGTCTGTCTGATACCAGCAGTGACCAGTGAAGCACCATGTAACTTCATGTAGCAATAAGATTTTTAAAAAATCATGTACAGCCAAGTGATTGTAAAAGAATGTTTTGTTATATTTGAAAATCTGTTGATACTGCTCTTTCTGGCTAGTGTCAGACTAAATGGTTTTCTCCCCGCTGTTATCTGCAAGTACAGACAGAGTTTCATTTGCACTGACTAGCTGTGTGACCCTGGGAAAGTCACTTAACCTCTCTGAGTTTCAGCCTCCTTGTCTGTAAAGCAGAGATCACGTGAGAACCCTGTCTCTGTTTCAAGCCAGCAGGTAATTTGCTTAGCGTAGTGTCCTGGAAGTTAGTGGCTCCTCCTGCCAACAGCATGATTCCATTGTAATAATTACTGATTTCAGCACCTTACAAAGCGTCCTCTTGCTCTTTCAATAGTCAAAGTTAGGAGTCTTTACCACTGTGTGCCCCATATTTGTGTGATTAAAACAAAGTACAGTCAGCCCCTGAGTTATTAATATAAACATCCGACTTACTTACAACTCACACTTAGGAACAGAGGCTGCTACAGTAAGTCCCCAAGTTATAAATATCCGACGGACATACAACTCGATCTTAGGAATGGAGGCTATGATAGGTAACAGGTAGATGTACTTGTATATACAACTTCTGCTTAGGAACAAAGCTACAGAACCGATCTCGTTCGTAACCCCAGGGCTGCCTATACACTCAGAACTGCCTGTACACCCTCCCCCCACATTGATATACAAAAGTTTACAACTGCTTTATTGGCAACAGCCAAAAAGAGGAAGTAGCCCAAGTGTCCGTCAACAGACGAAGAGATCAACAAACTATGGGCTATCCGTACAATGGAATATTATCCAGCCTTGAGTAGGAAGGGAATTCTGGCACACGCTACAACATGGGTAAAGCTTGAGAACATGACGCTAAGTGAAATAAACTAATCACAAAAGGACGAATATTGTAGGGCTTCACTTATACAAAGTACCTAGCTGAGTCAGATTCAGAGGCAGAAAGTAGAATGGTGGTTGATAGGGGCTGCGTGAGGAACAGGGAGTTCTTGTTTAATGGGTACAGACTTTGTTGTGCAAAATGAGAAGAGCTCTATGGTTGGGTGAAGGTGGTCAC
The DNA here is from genome assembly GCA_963574355.1 of Loris lydekkerianus. Lineage (NCBI taxonomy): Eukaryota > Metazoa > Chordata > Mammalia > Primates > Lorisidae > Loris > Loris lydekkerianus. The sequence continues at coordinate 49,579 of CAUYPK010071798.1, read as the reverse complement.
TGCGCTTAAAGCCACTGAACTGTATGCTTAAAAATGGGTAAGATGATACACTTTATATGTATTTTAGCAATCTAAGAAAAAAAAAAAGCCGAGTGTCTGACATCCTAGCACTCTGAGAAAAGAATGGTTAACTTGAGCTTGAAGCTTAAGCTCAGGAATTCGATACCAGCCTGAGCAAGAGTAAGACCCCCATCTCTATCAAAAATAGAAAAATTACTGATAGTTGGGTATGGTGTGTCCCAGCTGTTTGGGAAGTCAAGACAGGAGAAATGCTTGAGCCCAGGAGTTGGAGGTTGTAGTGAAGTATAGTGATACCACTGCACTCTAGCCAGGGTAACAGAGCAAGAGCCTCTCTCAAAAAAATACAAAATAATAAAACATTAAAAGCAAACAATTGAAGTATCCCAGAGATTTCTTTTTGGGGTGGGGTGATGGAAATGCTCTGAATGTAGATTATAATGATGGTGGCACAATTCTGTAAATACACTAAAATTTATTGAATTGTACACTTAAAATGGGCGAAGTTTATGTTATGGAACTTATACTTCAATAACACTTTTAAAGCAAGTGAGCAGGCTGGGGGAGGTGGCTCACACCTATAATCCTAGCACTCCGAATGGCTGAGGCAGGCGGATCGCTTGAGCTCACGAGTTCCAGACCTGAACAAGAGTGAGACCCCTGTCTCTCCTAAAAAAAATAAAAAAAAAAAGGAAGAAGAAGAAGAAGAAGAAGAAAAATTGAGGCAGGTAGATCACTTGAGCCCAAGAGTTTGAGGTTGCTGTGCGGTAACACCACGGCACTCTACCAAGGGTGACAAAGTTAGACTCTGCCTCAAAACAAAACAAAACAAACAAAAAACCAAGCAAGCAAACAAATGTCACATTGAGGCCCTTCCTTTGTTGCAGTGATGGTTTTACAGGAGCATTTATATGGCAACGTCTATCAGACTATGTTAAGTTCACATATGGACTTTAATTGCCTGTCAATTATACTTTAATAAATCTAGTTTTTAAAAAGCAGCACAGTATCCCAAAAAAGAATGAACCCTCATATTTTATTAAACAATGTCCCTTTTGATGGACATTTATGTTTCAAATTTTATGCCACTATAAAAATACTTCCATAAATATCCTTGTAGGAAAAAAGAAAAATACAGGTATTGTGTGTGCTCCCCCACCGGTAAGCCTCAAAATCACAGTTTCCTGGGGAAGGGGCCCGGGAACCTGTAATTTTACTGAACATTCCTCCCACATTCTTGTCACCAGAGCGTTAGGGAAACACTGGTCGGAACGTCACAGATGTGCATGTTCAAGGTTGTGGCGTGTTGAGCATCTACTTGGACACTGAGTTTCAGGCTTGATAACCTCTCAAATGCACGCACCACCAAGAAGGTGGAGACCCAGATGTACAAAGATCCCCGGCCCAGGTCAGAGCGGGAAAGCAGCAGAGCGCTGATCTGCCTAGAAAGGAACGTTCACCTCTGCGTTTTCAAAGGCACACACCTGCTTTCCCCTACTCCGGTGAAGCTGCACGTTTGAGGGAAAACGCTGGTTGGACGCTGGCCAAGTGCAACTCGCGCACGTACCTCCACGACGCACCCAGGAGAGGGCGCTAAGACGCCCTCCTCCCCGGGTCCGCCAGGAGGAGTCTGCACCACTGCCAGTGTACGCAGTGGAAACCACAGTGACACCGCTCGGGGTGGGCTCCACCCTGTGGTGGTGCAAGAGGCGACGCGGCCCCTCTACCCCGCAGGGGTCCGGACTCACCTGGGGTAGGTTTTCGATGACTAGTTCGTAGGTCAGCCCTGCAGAGCCAAACCTCAGGATGTCTCCAGGAATAAGCTTCACAGCCACATTCTGGATGTGGCACTCGTTGACAAACGTGCCGTTGCGGGAATTGAAGTCTTGGAGAACGAAGCTGCCCTCGGCCTCATTATATTCAATGAGCGCATGATGGTTGTCGATGTCAGCCGACTGAAATGGAGAGAGAGAACAAAAATGACATGGCCCCCAGCGTTTCCTGGTGGGTGCTAGAATGTGTTAGGTGCTTCACCCTGGGTCACCAAGCTGTCACCACCATCCTCGTTTTAAAAAGAGGTGGAGAGATCAGAGAGGTTAAGTGACTTGCCTGAGGCCACACAGCCAGCATGAGGGAGTTGGGAGAGGTGCTCTCTCTGACTCCAGATCTGGGACAGGTACACAAGGTGTCATGTGGGGAATCAGGCAACACAGGAAAGGGGAACTTGGGAGAGCCTTATTAGGCACCATTTAGCCAGGGAATTGGCCACTTTCTATTTCCCTGACCCCACACAGGTGCTCTAAGACAGGGCAGGAAGCAGAAATGGCCCAAACACATATCACAAAGGTCAGGCAACAAGTGAAAAGTTCTTGGAATAGGGTATGTATGGTTAAGGGGTTATTGTAATTCATTTGCTTGTTCTATTCATTTTTAAAATACATGTTTTCCTAATATTACAGAAAATGAGAAATAAAGAAAAGCACCAAAGAAGACATTCCAATCACATATAATCCCATTCCCAAAGGCAGTCACTGTTAACATGGTGATTTACATCCTTCCAGGTTTTTCTGTATGCTTACATTCTTTTAAAAAAAAATTTTAAACGAAGTTAATCATACCATACCTACATAGTTTTATAACTACCTTTTATAAACCTTGATAAACAATGAATGTTTTCCCATGCAGTTAGTTATTTCTGTTGCTTCTCAAAGCTATGCAGATCTAAGCAAAGATGATCTACTTTTCCGAAGGGGACTTGGTGTGATCAAAAGCCAGTGTGCCTGTGACTTGGCAGTAGGTGACAGAAACTCTTCTGTAATTATACTGTAATAAGAAGACTGCGCAAAGCTCAGCAAAAAGAAGTAACACCATATTGGTCTGGCTGCAGGGTCTCAGATAAATGAGTGGAAATGTCCCCACTGTAAGCTTTAGGGCAAAGTGAAGTCTTTTAGGGCATGGGCTAAATTAACTGGTATGAGTATTTGAGTAGGTATTTTATTTTATTTTATTTTTGGAGGTGGGGTTTTGCTATGTTGCCAGGCTGGAATGCGGTGGTTTTTCCCAGGCATGATCATAGCACATGACATCCTTGAACTCCTGGGCTTAAGTGACCCTCTTGCCTCGGCCTCCTGAGGAGCTGGGACTACAGGCACATGTGTGTATTTAATCATATTTTTTTTTACTTTTTGGTCATTGGCCATCCTGTCCCTTGGCCCTACCCCTGTTCCTGCTTTGGGAAAGGGATGTAATGAAGAAACAGTAAAAACTGGGGTTTTCAAAAGAATAAGGATGTGAGGAAAATGGCCAGGGTTCTGGCGAGACAGTAAGTCTGGGAGTGGAGGGAAAGAGGAAGCTTGTCTGTTTCCCTCCAGCCAGCAGAGTGTCCCTAGCCTCCCTGAGAGAGTCTCCTTGAGAAGCAAGCGAGCCTTTCATGGGGTGTCTCTGAGAGCAACCCTGAGACAGAGGGGAGACCTGAGATTCCTGAGTGGTGGAGATTCTGTGACATTCCCCCCTGGTGCACTTGGGTTTGGGGAGAGAGCAGAATCCGCGTGGGGCGACCCCTTGTCAGGGGCTCACACGGCAGACTAGTGATTCCTTATCCTCTACACCACCTCTGGAAGTTCTTTTCTTGAAGCTCCTTGTCCCTACAGGGTCCCACGCTGCCTGAGCGTGAACCCCAGCCCCCACACAGGCTACTCTATGCTGCAACTCCCTCATCTGTAAGGAGAGAATGACAGTCCCTGGCTTGGAGGCTTGTTATAAGGATTAAATGAGTTAATACACATGAAAGTTCAAAGGACAGTGCCTGGTACAAAGTAAGCCCCTCCCAGCTCATCTGCCACCTTCCTCTACTGCCAAAAAGCTCTCAAAGCCAACCCCTACCACCTGCTCCCACCTCATGCCAAGAGTCCAGGAAAGAGATGGTAATAACTGTGGCTGGCAGCATGGTCCCCCAAGATGTCCACGTTCCAATCCCTAAGAGCCTGTGACTATGCTATGTTACATGGCAAAAGGGCTCATGCAGACATAAAGATTACTAATCAGTGATCTTAAAATAGGGAGATTGTCTTGCATTATCCAGGTGGGGTTTATCCAATCACGTGAGCCCCTAAAGACCGGAAGCTGAGAACAGCCCCCAACTGGAGGGTCCTTGGTCCTCTAACTGCACAGAACTAATTCTGCCAACAGCCTAAAGGGGCCTGGAGACAAACTATCTCCCAAAACCTCCAAGAAAAGAGCCCAGGTGACCAGTGTCAGGGGAACCTGCTGAGTTCACCCAGACTTTCAACCTACAGAACCAAGAGAAAACAAATGTATGTTCTTTTAAACAGAAAACTAATACAATAACCAAAATCTGCTATGATATTTACCACGTGCCAGGCACTGCCCTGAGCATTTCACAATGATTCTGTCTCATGACAGAGTTACTGCAGGGGTCCCTACGGTCGCTGCTGAGAACGGCAAAGTAACTTGCCCAAGATCCTTCAACTCAGCAGGCAGAGCCCAGCTAGGAGCAGGGTCCTGTGTCCCAGCTCGCACCTTTGACCACCCTGTTCTAGACCCAGCCCAGAGCCTATTCCGCCTGCTGTTGTCAGAGTTCTCTCCCAGCTTACGAAGACAATCAATTCTTCTCCAGATGAAAGGCCTTTCGTTTGAGGGGGAGGATCCATCTTCTGAACAAGTCAAAACATGCCAAGCGGTTCACCACACATCTCCAGCCCTTTGCACATGCCGTTTCTTATACGTGGAGTGTCCCTTCCTGGCTGCTCTGCCTGGGAAATCCCCAGGCTTCTCTTTAGACAGGAGGCTCAAGCTTGAGGAGCTGTGCCCAACGGCCCAGACAGGATGCTTGAGGGTCCCCCACTGCAGCCCCCGCACAGCCTGGGTCAACGTTCCCTCTTCACCCGAACTGCACACCAGAGGGCGCCACCGGTGAGAATCACCAGAAGATCCATGGCATTGTCCTGCGGATGAACGTCATTTCAGGTTCCAAACTGTGGAATTTTCCTAGCTTAGTCACTCCCTTATTATCTCAATCAACTCACAAGAAATTTCAGATGTTTAGATTTTTAGATGTTCTCCCAACACCAAATTTACACCCCAAGGATGAAACGTCTCTCTCTAGAAGCTTTGAGTCAGCTCCACGTCTGAAACTCAGCCCCTCCGTTCCAATTGTGCGGAAAGCTGCTTAACTTCTCTGAGCCCCACTGTGCACATCTTTACACGAGGATAAAACAATAGTAGTTCCCACCCCACCCCACCCCCGCAGGCTGTTTTGAGGACACGGTTCTACCATACACGGGCGGCCTGTCCACATCTCGCGTGACTTTATCTGGGATAAAGTAAAATAGGGATAAAGTCTCGCGAGATATCTAATGAGCCGTCTGCACATGTGAGCTGTGGCTGTCTCGCCTTGCCCAAAATATTCATGATCTTTCACCTCCTACCCATTAGGATAACTACTATATTAAAAAAAAAAAAAAAAAAAAAAAAAAGCAGAACATAACGAGTGTTTGGTGAGGATGTGGAGAAACTGGAACTGTGATGTTCAATGAGTGGGAATGTAAAATGGTACGGCCGCAGCGGAGAACACTATGGTGTTTCCTCTAAAAAATTAAAAATAGGATTACCTGGCCTGGTGCCTGTAGCTCAGTGGTTAGGGCATGGGCCACATACACCGGGGTTAAACAATGACAACAACAACAACAAAATAGCCGGGCATTGTGGCAGGCGCCTGTAGTCCCAGCTATTTGGGAGGCTGAGGCAAGACAATCGCTTAAGCCCAAGAGTTTGAGGCTGCTGTGAGCTGTGATGCCACAGCACTCTACTCAGGGCGACATAGTCAGACTCTCTCAAAAAAAAAAAAAAAAAAAAAAAATTACCAGTATCATCTGGCAATTCCACTTCTGGGTACATACCCTAAAGAATTGAAAACAGGGTCTTGAACAGGTATTTGTAAACCCGCTTTCAACAGCAGCATTATTTATTTGCATCAGCCAAAAGGCAGAAGCAGCCCACCCAAGTGTCCATCAGCAAACAAATGGATAAACAAAATTTGGGATATACACAATAATGGAATGTTCCTCATTCAACTTACAGGGGGCCACAACAGGCAAATTCTAAGAGACAGAGAGTTCCGAGAAAAAGACTTGATCATAATGTCTTTTTTTTTTTTTTTTTGTAGTAAAATACATATAACATACAATTTACCATCCCCATTTCTTAGTGTACAGTTCAGTAGCATTCAGGACATTCACACTGCTGTTCCATCATCATCCCCATCCATCCATGGAACTCTTCATCTTATGAAACCAGAACTCTGTGCCATTAAAGGATAACTCCCCACCCCAACTCCAGTGCCTGGCAGTCACCATCTTTCTGACAGAGTATGACATTCTGGAGCTGATGAGACCACACAAGTCTCATTGAACAAACACTGCTTGGGGTGGAGCTAGGGCTGGAAGGCCAGCCAGAGGTGCACAGATGGAAGTGTGGGCAACTGGGCTTCTCCCAGGCTGGCTCCCTTCCATGGATTTTGTTGCAGGCCCAAGGAGGTTGGTAAAACACCTTTATCCAGGCTCATTGTCACCTTATCTCTCAGAACTCAGAGGGATTCACTCCCAATAAGAGAAATGCAAACGAAAATGACAGGGATACCGAATTTCACCTCTTAGATGAGCAAAATCCAAGAGCAGGGTATCTCATTCTGCTGGGGAGGGGTGGACCCACTGCTGGTAGAGACTAGCCCTGTAAGCCTTTGCTAGGTAGACCTAGCTGCCCTTTGACACAGCACGCAGACTCAACAAGCCCGTGAAACATGGAAGTAAAAGGTCATCAGTGCAGCACTGTTCAATAATAAGAAAGAGATTGTGATACAGATTCTGGTGTTTTTTTAATTCCTGGCTGCCCAGAAATGGCAGGTGCTGGGCTGATTGGGTTGCGGTGTGTTTGCTAAGTTAGTCTTGAGCCCTGATCCTCTGGTCCCACATTAGAAGGGACTGACAGTGCAATAGAGAACGTTTCCCTACTGAGAAGGGAACCAGCCAGCGGGACGTTGGAAAGGGTGGGTGTGCGGCAGCACGAGCATCTGAGCATCCCCTCCTCACCCCTGCACTTTCCGTCCTTCATCTCTACCCTCCCAGCTGGCACGAAGCTGATCGTGAATCCTGAAACCTGCCCAGTGTGGGGCAGAGTGAAGTGTTGAGGAGGGGGTCAGCTCTCTCTTCCTTAACCTTTGCTTCTTTTCTTCAGGGCAAAGTGTATTCAAACAGTAGTCAACAAGGAAAAAAAAAAAAGCCAAATAGGAGCTGCCTGGACATTAGAAGGGAAAATGCCCTGGAGATGCAGCAGTGAGAGGGAGGGCACTCCAGGGCAGCACACTCCAGTGGGATCCTCTCCGTGTGCACTCCCCAGCTGAACCCGGGGAGCAGAGACACGGGCAGATTCCTGGTCCACCAAAACCCACGGTATCGGAATGTCTAGGCTATCCTGTTAGCAAGTATACTAACGCATGTGAAAAATCCAGCAACTACTGGCATGTGACAAGTTTTCATTTTGGAAGAATGGAGGCCCTTTCTCATCAGCACTTATATAATGGCCACATCCAACTATAAAAAGGACATTTCACAGACCATCTCACACCATTTGGACCATAATCCCAAGGTCTAGCTCTGAAAATGACGGCAGCGAGGGGCTGGTTAGGGGGGAGATTCTAAGGGCATTCCTGCAGGAAGCAGCCAGAGTGGCTATTTCAAAACACAGGCTCCCACTTGCTGGAAATCCTTTAATATTTTTTCTCTGCTTTTCAGATGAAGCCCAAATGCCCTTATGGTGGCATGAAGTAGTCCTGCCTGCCACTTAGCTCTTTCTTTTCCCTCTCTGAATTGTGGACACACTGGTTTTCTTTCAGGCCATCAGGCTCCTTATCCACTGTTCTGCCCCAGGGCCTTTGCACACACTGTTCCTCCCCTCTCTGTCTAGTTAAGTCCTCCTCGCCCTTCATATTCCTTCCCTCTAGCACTGCAATGCTGGCACATAACTATTCCTGCTTTTGTGGGATCCTTCAACCACGTATCTCTCTCCTAGCAGCTTCCTGATTGCAGGGACCGTGTGTTGCTATATTCTCAGACTTGCCTCAGTGCTGTGGCTCCAGATAAATACTTGTGGAATGAATGAATGGTAATAACAGCGAAAACTAATTCCTAACCAGTAGAGGAAACTAAGTGAAGGGTCTAATTTCAAAATAAAAGTTTCCTATTGCCATTAGGGAAAAATACTCTTTACAGGATGCAGGAAAAAAGTCTGGAGGGCAAACCCCTGCAAATATCAATATTGACTATTCCTGAGTCATACGATTACTAAGTGACTTTTGTTTTCTTCCTTATACTTTGCTTTCTCTCAGTTTAAAAAAAAAAAAACAATAAGCATGTAACTACCTTCCATTATCAGAAAACGTAAATGATTTCAGAATATCATATGGATAATGAAAATGATATATCAGCCTTGCAAATGAATTTAAATCTTTAGAAGCAAGGATTCTAAATCTTTAGGATTTATCCAGGTAAACAAACCGTCCTTTTTTTATTTGCTAAGTGTAATGGCTGGGTAATTTCAAGGCTCTTTTTTTTTAATTTTAGATTCCTGAGATTTATTTAATGGAATGACTTCTAGTGTAACAAATAATACAAGTGATAAATTGATCGTTGAGTTATTACTCAGTGTGCCCTACAGCTAATCAAGCGAGATTCTTAGGTTAATCAGAAATCCCTAGGAAGGCAGCAGAGGGGTAATTTCCACCTCATCTTATCTTAGAAAACTGAAATATACTGACATGCTGATAGGTTTTAGTTTTTCAAAACAGACCTGTGTCCCCTACATCCCTTCTTAAAGCAAATCTCCTCTCCCAAATGATGTCAGCTTTGGGAGGAGGATTTGTCCAAGAGAAGACAGAAAAACCCATTAAAGGTCTATTCACGAAGCATTTGACAATTCATGTATCATCTTTTCTCCAGGGAGCCAACGGAAGCTCAGGCTTCTGGAAATGCAGCTGATTCCTTCATAAATCAGTGTGACTGTTGCTGACGGTGGTGACTTACTTTTTAAACTAAGGTCAAGGAGCAGTAAGCAGTCAATTGTTTTCATACAATAAATGCAGCTCAATTCTGCCTATATATTTTTCCTCTTTAGTTCCCAGTTTGTTAGTATTGGTGGGTGTCCCCCTGAGAACTGAGAACCCCCCTGAGGGTTGCGATCATAATAATGACCATGCTGTCCTCTGTTTAGCACCCTGTGCCAGGCACTTTATATGTATTTTCTCATTTAATACCCACAACGACCCTGGGAGGTAAGTGGTTCACAGACAGGGAAAATGAGCTCAGAGTGATTAAGTAATTTTCTTGAAGTCACACAGCTGGAGCAATGCCTAAAGAGATTCAAATTTAGATGCATCTCCAAAGCCTGTGCTTTTAGAAATCATTATAGTTTTCTAATATCATAATCAGGTTCAAAACAGAGATCCCTGTCTTTGCCTTACAGGAAGTGAATCAACCTAAAAATTTATCTTTCATCATGATGCAGAGGAAATTGCATATCTTTTTCTTTGTTTTTCCCACTTTGTGCACTAAACAGTTGCGTGTATGTGTCCTTGTCAGCAGACCACGTCATGGATAAGAGTCTCAAGTGCAGGTAAGTTGAGTTATTCTCGAATCTGTAGAGTTTATGACAAATACTCTCAGAAAACTAGAAATAGAGGGGGAACTTTCTCAAGTTGATAAAAATGATCTGCAAAAAAACCTACAGTTAACACCATATTTAATGGTGAAAGACTGAATGTTTTTCTCCTAAAATCAGAAACAAGGCAAATATAAAGATTTATACTGCTCTCACCACTCTTACTCAACAGAGGACTAGAAGTAGTTCTGGCCAGTGCAATATGGCAAGAAAAGGAAAATAAAGGTACACAGATCAAAAAAGGAAAAATAAAATTTGCAGGTGATCAAAAAAGGAAAAATAAAATTTGCAGGTGATGACATTGTTATTTACACATCCCAAGAAATCTACAAAAAACCTTGTAGAAAATTTAGTCATGATTGCACAATACTCCATAAGCATACAAAAAAATGAACTGTATTTCTGTTAAGTATCCATCACTTTGATAAGCAAATAAAAACAAAAATAAAAAATCAACTGCATTTCTGTATGCCAGCAATGAACAGGTGGACATTGAAATTAAAAGCATGATACTATTTATCATAGCTAGCAAAAAAAAAAAAAAAAAAAAGAGAGAGAGAGAGAGAGAGAAATACTTAAGCATAAATCTAACCAAACATGTATAAGACTTATATGCTTAAAGCTACAAAACACTCATGAACAAAATTGAAGAAGAAACATACCATCTTCATGGAATGGAAAACAATTATCAATTCTTTCCACATTGATATATAGGTTTAAATAACATTTCTATCAAAATCCCAGAAAGATATTTTATAGATATAGAGAGATTTATTCTAAAACTTAGAGGCAGAGGAGCTAGAATAGGTAAAACAATTTTGAAAAAGAATAAAATGAGAGAAATCTCCCTGTCCTATTTAAGACATATGTAGCTATAGTAGCCGAGACTACATCATATTGGTAGAGGGATAGACAGTGGAATATAACAGGTAGAGGGATAGATCAGTGGAATATAAGCAATCCAATGGAAAAAGGACTATCTTTTCAAGAAAGACAACTGGATATATGTAGGCCAAAAAAAAAAAAAAAAGAACCTCGACTTAAAACTCACATTATATGTAAAAATTAACTCATAATGGATTCTAGATTTAAGTATAAAAGTCTAAAACTTTTAGAAGAAAACATAGCAGAAAATCTTCAAGATCGAGGACTTGGTGAACTATTCATAAACCTGACACTGAACAACAGGGAACAAAAACCTCAGTCTTACAAGGCCACGTTGCCAAGCACAGTGGCTCTTGCCTGTAATCCCAGCACCCTGGGAGGCCAAGGCAGGAACTTGAGTCCAGGAGTTTGAGACCAGCCTGAGCAACATAAAACATTGTATTTTCTGTCTTTATCTATAGTGGCTCGGCTCTGTGGCTCAAGCGGCTAAGGCGCCAGCCACATATACCTGAGCTGGTGGGTTCCAATCCAGCCCAGGCCTACCAAACAACAATGATGGCTGCAACCAACAAAACAAAACAAAACAAAACACCTATAGTTCCAGCTACATGGGAAGCTAGGGCAGGAGGATTGCTTGGCCCAGGCGTTTGAGGTTGCAGTAAACTATGATGATGCCACTGCACTCCAGCCTGGGTGACAGAGTGAGACCTTCTCTCTCTCTCACACACACACACACAAAGAAGAAGAAGAAAAGAAAGAAAAGTCACATACTGCATAATTTCATTTATACATATAACATTTTCAAAATGATAAATCAGAACAGATTAGTGGTTTCCAGGGGTGAGGGATGGTGGGGAAAAAGGTACTGTAGCTATAAAGGGATATTGCAGGGGAGATCTTTGATAATGGAATAGTGCTAGATATGGATTGCTCAGCATGAATCTACATATTCATAAAATGATATAGAATTATACACACTATACCAATGTCAATTTCCACTATACCAATCTACATAAAATGATATAGAATTATACACAGTATACCAATGTCAATTTCCTGATTTGATATTGTTAGAGTCACATAATTTGTAACCATTGGGGGGAACTGGGTAAAGGGTATAATTTTCCAAATAAAGGGTTAAAAAAATCTATTATCTGAAAGAGACTTGCTTTTCATAGTTATAAAGAAATTGCATTGCTTTTTCTGTCCATTTTGATATTTTAACCCCCCTCAATATTTAAAAAGGCTCAAAGCCACTGTTTTTATTATTCTTCTCTTTCTTCCAACTTCCTTGGCTGTCAGTGAGCTGAGGCCATAGTTTGGACCACACCACAGCTAATTCAGAGAATGAAATGAATTGAAAGATGGCTGGAGCTGAGCCCAGGGCATGCCTGGATCCATGGAGCTTATGACAGTCCCAAGGGGGTTGGAAAGCAAGAGAGGCCTAGGTCAGAGTAAGGTGCAGGTCCACGCACTGGCCCTGTGTCCACCTCCCAAACACCCCACAGGATAACAGGGAGGGGATGACAGGTGGGACATCCCCAGACGTGTTCTGCAAAGGACAAAGGGCACATTGCATTCTGCACTGTGCTCAGCTCTCTATGGACATCAGGGAAACACAGTACATTAAGCAACTGGTTATTGGTAGCACTTCAAGGAAAGATGTGTGATATCTTTATATTCGGCGCCCAGAGAGCAACAAGGATGGCAGGAGGGCAGGGCTGGAGAGGGCTGGGGAACAGGTGGGAAGAGTTCTTACCTCTAAAACAAGGTCTGAATCTTTATGCCTCCCAATTGTAGTACTTTTATTCAGGACAAAAAAGCCATCTGCGCTCTTTAGGTAGGCTTTCATTCTCTCTGTTTTCCCTATATAAGGTTTTCAGAAAATATACGTATTAGAATCATACAGTCCTGTAATTATAAAACCACATCATACTTAGAATGAATAAAATATACCATAGCGCTATGTCCAAAGGGAACCGTCCGCTGAGGTGGCAGTGGATGGATGACTTAACAATTGTCACAAAGGCACTTCTGCATGTTTTGAAACAACTTTCTTTTCTTTTCTTTTTTTTTTTGAGACAGAGCCTCAAGCTGTCACCCTGGGTAGAGTGTCATGGCATCACACCTCACAGCAACCTCCAACTCCTGGGCTCAAGTGAGTCTCCTGCCTCTGTCTCCCAAGTAGCTGGGACTACCCAGGCCCGCCACAACGCCCAGGCATTTTTTGGTTGCAGCCATCGTTGTTGTTTTGGCAGGCCCAGGCTCAAGTGTATGTGGCTGGTGCCTTAACTGCTTGAGCCACAGACGCTGAGTCACAACTATCTTTTCTAACAGTGATTATCTAGCACAGAAGAGCTTGATTATAATCACCAAACAGAGGACATATCTTAACTCAGGGCCCAAACAAATGCCAAAACAACCAACAGCAAATCTGAATTCTGTGATAATTGCTCTCCATCTCCTACTAAGCTTGGTATAAAGTTAATTATCTGACATGTCAAGTATTCAAGTTCAAAATTCCTAACCCACTGCTTACTAGTTCTGTGGCCTTGGATGAGTTACTTATTTCTCTCTGAGTGCCTCCATTTCCTCATCCATCTGTGTTATATTTTGACTCTTTTCATGCTTTTGATGCTATACATGCTATTTATTTATTTATTTATTTATTTATTTATTTATTTATTTAGAGACAGAGCCTCAAGCTGTTGCCCTGGGTAGAGTGCCATGGCATCACAGCTCACAGCAACCTCCAACTCCTGGGCTCAAGTGGGTCTCCTGCCTCCACCTCCTAAATAGCTGGGACTACACACGCCTGCCATAAATGCCGGGCTATTTTTTGGTTGCAGCCATCACTGTTGTTTGGTGGCCCTGGGCTGGATTCAAACCCGCCAGCTCAGGTGTAGGTGGCTGGTGCTTAAGCCGCTTGAGCCACAGGCGCTGAGCCTATACATGCTTTTTAAAAACCAATACTTCAGTGACTTCAGAAAATTCTGAAATGCTGACAATTCATCGCGATGCTTGAATTCTAACTCGAGATGTGCAAGTACACAGTGTGACATCTTCCATCCCAATGCCGTGTCAAAGAACAAGTCCTTTTTTAAAAATTTCAGCTGAAAAGTTACTGAAATGCACAGGTTTTGGACTATGGATAAAAACAAAAATCATCTAGTTGTGACAGTGTGGCAGTGTTAGATTCTCAGGGCTGGTTCTGTTTTACGTGGTTATCTCTGTCACCATTTACTGAGTCCCTAGTGAGTGCCAGGCACTTATCCTTGAATACCCGATGACTCTTTTTATCCTCACAGCCACCCTGCTGCAAGGTAGATATCATGACTGTCCCTTCTTTACAGATGAGGAAGCTGAGACTCAGAGGGGTTAAGGTCACCCAGTGGTAATGGCAGGGAGAGAACTAGCCTTTAGGTGTTACTAACTACTGTACAATCCCTACTCAGGCAGCTCAACTATTCACTTCTCCATCGCCTCTGTGTGGGGGAAAGGGTTGCACTGTTGGTTAACACTCAGACCTGCAATGACAGAAAGTCCTCGAAACCAGGATTCAATCCTCTGAAAGGAAGAAAAGACCCTACTTAAGGATTTGAGGAATAAAATAAGCCAGATAGTTTGTAAACCCTGAAGTCTATGGGAAACCCCTCCACTTCCACAAATACTGACACTTTCATATTATGAGAAATGAATTTTATTAAGTTCACTGTCATTAGCAGAGGGGAAAAGGCATTTCCTTTTACAAAAGAACCATGCCCTGTTGCCATCAAATTGCCTGAGTTATTAATATTCAGTCTCGGAGGACAACATTATCAAGCACCACTTTCAAGCCTAATTAATCTAAAGCGAACTTGCAAGAAATATCTCTTCTGTGGGAAAACCCCAGGAAATGCCACCAGAGTAAACTCCAGAACTCAGACGATTTGCTAATTTGTCTTTTAGCTCTTCCTCCAGAAGTTTCCATGCCTGGTGCCTTTTCTCTGCTCAGGTGTCCCCTGTTGGTGAACACCTGATCATTCTGCCTAAAGACATCTTCTTGTCATTTCATTGTTTAGCTGGCAAGTATCTGCTGTAGTTCCCCCCTTGGACTTACTCTCTGCCATTTTCCTGCCCCTTTACTTAGTTAACCCGTTTGCTATTGGTGTCCCTTTCACTATATGTTCCAAGAGAACTAGGGTTGTGTTATTTTTGTAAAGAATTCCCATGAGTTTCTTATGTTTGTTTGTTTGCTCTCCAACTGGCCTTGGAAAGACTGTCTTTGATCTGAGGAAAATCTTTCCAAGGACAGTTGGAGGGCAAACATCCTGGAGTAGAGACTCCTCCAGAGCAGAGGGCAGATTTGTTTATGATAAAGATATTGCTTCCAGAGCCAAGGTTAGGCAGGTTTGCTAGCAGTCCGTTTAAAATCTTGGGGTTCCTTAGCTGAGGGACATAGGGCCACTGTGTGCACAGCTCCTACCTGGGCTGTTCTGCATTCCCTGAGAGGCTTGCAGGGCCAGGGGAAACCAATGCAAACATGAAGCTCTGGCTGCTTGTTGTGCTGTGAATAATAAAGTCCCTTTGTCTCTAGCCCTGGAGTCTCCAGTCTTCTGCTAGCATCTGTTAAGCAGTTCCAGCCTAACTCAGCTTGCAAGTATGGTAACAGCTCAGATCCTTCACAGTTCTGACAGTTTTGTTCATTATGCCATCTCTAATTTCCCCCGAGCTGCCAGGTAGGAGATAAGTTATTTGCTGAATGAATGAAAATGATGAATGAATGAAAATACGGAATGAGGCTGTAAAGCGAATCACTGCAGCTTAGAAATCTTTGATGATGACTGCTTTTCACTTTCTCCTTCTGTACCTGCCCTAGATGACATTTCGAAAAACTTACAGTCTATTTCTTTAACTGTCTGGGTTAGACAATTTTTCTCCACCTTAATCTTGCCTTGTGCAGTCACCTGCTTACCTGAAAACACTGTAGAAAATGATGCAAATGTGCTAAAGTCTGTAAACTAGTTTTTAAAGTCATAGATCACCAACTACAGTCACGAACAAAAGAGCTTCAGTTACCTGCACTCACCCCTGACCACAGATGGGCGAGAATTGAGCTCCCAAAGCAAAACTTCTATTGGGACTACAAGGTCTTAAGTGATCTGGGAGCTGTGGAAGTTCCTCCAGGTTGTATGTGAGAGGGGAGAGGTTAGGTGAGAGGGTCTGTCTGACCACAGGGTGGGTGTCGTCTGTAAGTCAGGGTCAGCAGGGGCGCCCCACTAATTCCAGCTGTACCCCACTGGGCATCCAAGAGTGGTGAGGCCAGTACCCAGGGGGGGCCTACGGCTCCGGGGGCGGGGTGAGGGCTGCACTTAGGGAGGAAGGGGTGGTGTCCCGGCTGCACCTCCGGGGGGTTTCTGGGGCGATCCCAGAGGAGGGGCCGAGGAAGCAGCCTCTTCCGCCTAGACACAGCCCTGGTGCTGGTCGCATGCCGCCCGCGCCGCACTCACCTGGCGGGAGGAGGAAGCCCACGCCCCGACCTCCGCCGAGAGCCCCGCCCGCTCGGGAGGCGCCGGGCCAGCTCCGGGGCGAGGCCGCGCTCCCGCGGAGTCTCCAGCCCGCGGCCCTCACCCCGCGCGCCCGCCCGGCCTGTGTACGCGCGTCGCCATGGCAACGCTCCGCCCGCCGGGCCCCGCGGGGAGGGGCGTGGCCTGCGCGGCGGCGGCGTGGGGGGGAGGCGAGGGCGGCTCCCGGGGCGCCTGCGCGGGTCGCCCCCTACCGCGCGTCGCCGGGACTCGCCAGCCTGGTGGCGCAGGTCGGGAGAACAGAGGCTTGGCTGTCACCGTAGGGGCGCAGGGGTTCACAGCGAGGAAGGAGCAGAGCGGGGACTGGACCCCTCCTATCACCCCTCTCTCTGAGCCCGTCGAGGGACGCGGGCGCGAGGGGGGCGTAGAGTTGATGGAGTTGAATTCAGCCCAGGCTTGGAGGTTAGTTCCCCCGCCCCACCCGCGTCTCTAGTCCTGTCTGTTGACAGCCCAGAGCGTGGAGTAAGCTGAGAGGACCACCACCTGGGGGCGTGGGGATGGGGACTGGGAGAAGCATGGAGTGAACAGTTTCGAAATAACGAGCATTTCTCCAGTAACGAGAAAGGATAATTCCAAGCCCACAGCTCTGCCCTTCTGCCCTTCCCTGTGGAGACTGATAGAGTTATTCCTTGTTTTGCTCTATCTCTGTGAACATCCCAACTCCCTATAAAGTGAAGGCAGTGGCCCCACAATTGACCTGGGTTAGTCACTCTCCTGCCCAGATCAGTGTATCAGAGGGATGCCTGCACCGCCTTGGGTATTGCAGCGCTATTCACAGCTACGGTGTGGGATCAGCCTCGGAGCGGACAGAGAAAGATGTGTGTGTACACAACCAAATACTATTCAGCCATAAAAACGAGTGAAATCTGGTTGAGCCTGGAGGATCTTATGCCAAGCAAAGTAGGTTTGGCACGGAAAGATAAATACCGCGTGATCTCACTGGTATGTGGGAGCCAAAATAATTTGAGCTTATGATAGTGGAGAGAGACTTGTAGGCGTTAGAGGCTGAGGAGGGTCAGGGGAAGAGAGGATAGGGAGAGGTCAGTTAAATTACAGGCGATTGGAGGAGAGTTCTGACGTTTTGTACCACAGTAGAGTAAATATAGTTAACTGGAATTTATTGCATATTTTCAGAAAGTTAGAAGAGAGGATTTTGAATGTTCACAACACAAAGAAATGATGTTTGAAGCAAGGAGTGTGCTGATTACTCTGATTTGAGCATTGCTCAGTTGTATTCCGGTAATGAAGCATCATTCTGTATCTCATACATATGTGCAATTATTACATCCCAACCAAAAATAAAAGGGGAAGAAAAAGCAAAAAAAATCCCAAAGTCCCCTGCCCAGTGAGCACAGTACTAGGGGGCTGGAGTGCATATCCAACCTCCCCTACCCCTATGCCATCTTTTAAATTTCTCTTTTGTGAAAGAGTCTCACTCTGTCACCCTGGGTAGAGTGGTGTCATCATAACTCACAGCAACCTCAGACTCCTGGGCTCAAGTGATCCTCCTGCCTCAGCCTCTGTAGCAGCTGGGACTACAGGCACCTGCCATGCCCATCACCAAACCTAAAGAACCTCAAAGAGCACATAAAAACAGCAAGAACAGCAAAGCGCATTCGAACAAAATGAAGCCCCAAAACGCTAGCCCTCTGCCTTTCTTTTTACCACTTGCCGTCATTTGGATATCTGACTCCTGCACATCTCAAGTTGAAATCTGAAGCCCAGTCTTAGAGGTGGAGCGAGTGGGAGGAGTTTGGGTCATGAGGATGGATCCCTCATGAATGGCTGAGTTCTGTGAATTCTGTGAGTTCTTGCTGCCAGAGAAGAATTTGGCACTTTCTCTCTCCTCCTCTCTTACCACGTGATTTCTGCACACACCACTATCCTCCACCCTCCATGGAGTGAAGGGAGCCTGAACTCACAAGTGGCAAATGCTGGCTTCTTGCACAGCCCGCAGCTAGCCAAATAAACCTCTTTTCTTCATCAGTTACCCAGCCTCAGGTATTCCCTTTGTATTCTCTTTACACGCATTTATTTATTTATTATTTTAGAGACAGGTTCTCTCTTGTTGCCCAGGCTGGAGTGCAGTGGTACCATCATAGCTTGCTGTGACCTCCAGCTCCTGGGCTCAAGTGATCCTGTTGCTTCAGCCTCTAGCACTGGGAGCACAGGCTCATGTCACCATGCCTGGGTAATTTTAATATAATTTTTAAAGGCAGGGATCTTACTTTTTTGTCCAGAGTGGTCTTAAATTTCTGGCCTCAAGCAGTCCTCCTGCCTCAGCCTCACCAAATGCTGGGATTACAGGCATTACCTCACATGGGCCCAGGTATTCCTTTATAGCAACAAAAATGGACTAAGGCATTTCTTACCATCATCTAACATACTGTTTCCTTTATTTGTTTATGCTGTTTTTTATATCTCCCTCCCACATCCCTATTAGAATCTAAACTCCAAGGGTGCCACCTGTGGCTCAGTGGGCAGGGTGCCGGCCCCATATACCGAGAGTGGTGGGTTCAAACCCCACTCTGGCCAAACAGCAACAACAACAAAACATAGCTGCGCGTTGTGGCGGGCACCTGTACTACTCTCCCAAGTAGTCCCAGCTGCTCCGGAGACAGAGGCAAGAGAATCGCCTAAGCCCTGGAGTTGGAGGTTGCTGTGAGCTGTGATGCCATAGCACTCCACTGAGGGTAATAAAGTGAGACTCTGTCTCTGAAGAAAAAAAAAAAGAATCTAAACTCCATGAGGGCAGGAATTTTTTTCTGTTTTGTTTGCTGCTATACCAACAGTAAATAGGACTGTTGCGTGGATGATTGAGCAGGGGGCAGCCCCTGCCACCCTCCTACAGCCTGGCCTCCTGGCCTCTGAGAGCCGCTGAGCTGACCTGTCCTTACCGCAGGACAATGGCTTTTCTAGCTGGCTTCCCAGGCCTGTACACAAACCCCACCACTCCCCTGCCCCTCACGCTTATCTTTAGTCAAACTCTGTCATCAGCGTGAGCCCAGGATGCAAACTTGCTCACTACTATGCAGACTCTAATGACACCCAACTTGGCTGTGAGCTGGAAGAGCCCCTGGCCTTGGAGACTGTGCTGCTGTTATTTGAATTCTCAGTGAAGAAACCCTGAACCGAGAGCAAGGCCACCATTCAGACTCACTGGAGCAGCAATTGCCAAATTTTGACTGGACTCTCCCTCCCTCAAGGTACTGCTGTTATCCCAAGGGCATGTAAAATTCTCCAAACCCGATTCCTTATGATCCACCTTCATGTTAAAAATGGAAAATAATACAGCCCAGTAATGCCAGGCTTTATATCATTTCCTAGGCTGAGCAAGAGAGGTGAATCTTGTAATTAAACAATGATGAGGTATTAAAAATAGCTGCCCTGGAAGAAGAAAAAATAGATGTTTCTAAATTATTTGAGCTTTTTGGCAATGCCTATAATCAATGTGTTTTATTGAGCTCTGGGTAGCTACCAAGCCTGTATTGCGGGAAGTAAGGCTCCGAGACATAGAGGAATGTGCCCAAGGTCACACAGCAAGAAAATCTTGTGGGATTTGAGCCTAGATGAATGTGACAGGGAAGGTACTTCCACTGGGGGAGTATGGGTGACAGCTGTCACATCCCAGAATGACGCATACTCAGCACCTGCTTTCTCTCACTTCAGAGCAGGCCAAGGTCCTGTCTGTCCTAATGGCCCAGGCAGCACCCAGGACATGGAAGAAAAGGATCATGAGCTCAGAGGGGGTGGCTCAGGCTGCCACCCACCCACCAGCTGATCCAGGACACTGGGCTTCCTTCCCGCAGAACTTGTGCCTTTGTAAAATCTCATTCTCCCCTGCCACCTTCCTTGGGGTGTCCTGACAGAGAAAGCCCACCCTTTTCTCCCCTCCCTTTGCCCTTGCATTCCAACCTGAAATGAATCCTGGCTTCAGGCCCAGCTAGGAGAGTGGGGAGTCTCCCTCAGCCTCTGGTGAGTGAGAGAGAGCCAGTGGAAGAGAGGACCCAGCCAGAGAAAGAGAGCGAGCCCAAGAGCAGGAAACAGCCAAGTTGTTGCTCTCTGACAGATGACAGAGAGCAGAGGGCCCACTGGAGACTCTGCAGCCCAGTACAAACCTGACCATATAAGCTTAGGAATTGCAGATTTTTATATACAGACACATGCACCCAGACGCATAAAAATAGTTTCAAATTATGGAGTGAATAACTGGTGACCCAGGCTTTCTGCAGCTGTCGTCACCCCTCCCCTGGCAGAAAATGAGAAAACGTTGCCGTTTTGTCTCACATGGACTATTTAGTGCTGGCTTGGGCCATTCATTTCCCTCAGAAATTAGTCTTCGAAGGATTTGTTCCAGGGTTTCCTGTGCTTTGCCATGGGGGTCAGTCTGTCTGTACATTCTGTCAAAAACTGCCAAGAGTGCTGATTCCCTATGATGAGCCTGGTTTTTATTTTGTCAGCCTCATTTAACTCGTCTGTAAAATGGGAATAGTAACAGCATTGACTGAAAGGGTGAAATGGGTTACATGGGTCCTTACGAAAGTTTTGAGCTACACAAAAATCAAGAAACATAAAATCCACGTGGATAGATACAAATGAAGCCCTCCCAGCAACACCAATAAACTGAGCAAGTTGAAACTTGCACAGGTGAATCAGAAAGGACACAGCTGCTGTGTTTCTTGGAAAACAAGTAATGGACCATAACACAGCCTGTCTCAAAACTTTTGTAGTGACCCGCATACTATGTATGGAACAGTGGATTGGTGCCTGGTGCAGCAGGGTTGCTCCAGGAATGTTTGCCATTATCATTGTCTGTTGTTTTTTCTCTGATGCTCTGAGAGGAGCTCCCCCATCTCAATCCGGATCACAGCCCGCCAGAGCAGACCTGGTCTCTGCTGAACAGTCCCAAATCATCTGGCTGCCCTGCGACCTTCTTGAATGTGGATATCAGAGACAGGACAAGCCCTCTCCCTTGGGGATCACCTAGAGGTGATTCCTAGGAACCTGGGGGAGGAGGTGACAACTGCTGCCTGCTGAACAACTTCACAGATTCTACTTCTGGGCATCTGGGCACAATGCCACTATTTTTTTGTTGGTGACAATGAAACTTTATCAATGTGGTTAACAAAACCAGCTAATGTTAGTACAGTGGTTACAGTGCCAGCCACATACACCAAGTCTGGAGGGTTCGAACCCAGCTGGGCTAGCTAACAACAATGACAACTGCAACAAAGAATAGCTGGATGTTGTGGCGGGCGCCTGTAGTCCCAGCTACTTGGGAGACTGAGGTAAGAGAATTGCTTAAGTCCAAGAAGTTGGAGGTTGCTGTGAGCTGTGATGCCATAGCACTCTACTGAGGGCAGCATAGTGAGACTCTGTCTCAAAAAAAAAAAAAAAAAAGAAAAAGAAAAAACCAGCTGATATTAATATTTATTAAGGTTAACTCAGTACCAACCTCCATGTCATGCACAGTTTTGTTTAATCTTAGCCCAACCCATGTCACAAATAACTTATCCAGTTATAAATCTTATAAGTGGTGGCTCCCGGATTCAAACTCTGGCTGTGTGAGTTCAAAGTGTGGTATATTTAACACAATTTTAAGTGAAAATATCATACTTATTAAAAAGGGCACAGATCCTAAGCATATACTTGATGAATTTTTACCCAGTGTATGTAGCCACCTAACTGGAACCCAGCTTGAGGAGCAAAATGTCACCAGCACTCCTGAAAGTCTCCCCTTTTTGTTATTACCGCCAGGGGTAACCTCTATTCTGACTTCCAGTATCAGAGATTAGTTCTGTTTGGTTTTGAACTTCATGTAAATGGACTTATACTAATTCCATCTTCTAAATGGTTTCTTTTGCTCAGCATGATGCTGGTGAGACTCAGCCTCCTTGTCTTAGGAAGCTGTGGTTGGTTCATTCTCATTACTGCCTTGTGTCCCATCGGATTGGTGGTCTCTTCCTGCCCAACAAGTGTCTGCACAGTTTCTGGGGGTCAGGGATCTGGGCATGACTCTGCAGCTTTGCTGCTTCAGGTCTCACAGGTTGCACCCTGGGCTGGGGGTGTCTTGAGGCTGAACTGCAGAAGGGTCCACTTCCAAGCTCACAAACGTTATTGGCAAGGTTCAGTTTCTCTCTCTTTCTTTCTTTCTTTCTTTCTTTCTTTCTTTCTTTCTTTCTTTCTTTCTTTCTTTCTTTCTTTCTTTCTTTCTTTCTTTCTTTCTCTTTCTTTCTTTCTTTTTATCTCTCTCTCTCTCTTTCTTTCTCTCTTTTTCTTTCTTTCTCTCTCTCTTTTTCTCTCTCTCCCCTCTCTTCCTTCCTTCCTTCCTTCCGTCTGTCCGTCCGTCCGTCTTACTCTGTTGCCCTAGGTAGAGTGCTGTGAGGTTAGCCTAGCTTGTTTTTTTTTTTTTCCAAATTAATATGAGGGTATAAATGTTTAGGTTACATTGTTTTCAATTTTTAAGGTGAAGTTCAAGTTGTGGTTGAGCTCTTCACCTAGGGGCATGCTGAGCACCCTCACGTTGTACACATTAGGTGAGATCCCACCAATCACCTTCCCACCTTCTCCTCTTTCCTCCCTCCTCTCCCGTCCCCCTTGCTAGATGATATTGGTGTTTTATCTCTTGTGTGGGCGTGTACTTGTTTATATAATGGTTTCATATTAGTATTGAGCAGCTCAATTCACAATTACCAAGTCGTGGATCAACCCAAATGCCCATCAACCCATGAATTAACAAACTGTGGTGTTTGTATCCCCTGGAATACTATTCAGCCATAAGAAAAGATGGAGACTTTCTGTCTTTTGAATTTACCTGGATGGAGTTGAAACACCTTCTTAGTAAAGAATCTCAAGAATGCTCCCTTTGACCTTTGACTCTCGGTGGCTTTTACTGTGCATCTCGAAACTGCCTGGCCTTCCAGGGCCCTCCCCTGTGTCTCTTTGTTAAAAAGCAAATTCCAGAAGGCCTTGGTGGCCCTGAGTTTCTGTCTATGGCAAGTGGACGTGATCCCTGCCTTTTGAGAAAGCTGCTTTCAATCAACAGCAACTCTCCCCATTTGTCTTGTCTGCGATGACCTCAGCCCTTGTCACCTCCCTTGTTTCACTCACTGCCATCTGCGTTTCCACAGTGCTCCTATTTTGAGCATTCCGCTGTTGTTCCAGGTCATTCCCGTCACACGCTTTCTATCTTCCCTTCCAAGCAGATCAATCGCTCTCCTCTCTAGACTTTTCTTCTCAGGTTTCCTCTGAATCATTTCGTTTGGTCTAAATATGTCCAGTTTTTCCTCCTTCCTCACTGCTCTCCACATAGACGCTTTTCTCCAGAACAACTGTCCTTTTCTTTCTCATCCCTTACCCAAATCCTCATCTTTCACCCTGTTATCTGACCTCTCCTGAGAACCGAATATTTTTTGAAACTTAAGTCTCAGTGATTATCCCTTCTACTCTGGGTCTGAATTTGAATCGCTGTCAGGAAGCAAGAGAGGCAGGAATGTTCCTGGATAATCAGAAGGGCCGAGGGCTCAGAGGAGCCTGAAATTGGAGGTATGACATTCTTTAGCTTGGGGTAGGGCTTGGAAGGTCAGGAAAGTCTCTGAGAAAAAGGAAGCAGTTGACCCAAGCTTTGAAGAATGGGTAGGTTTCAAGAGGTAGGGAGGGGAGAGAAGAACACCGAGGGAAAAGCAGTGGGTATAAGAGAGGCTGTGTACCGCGCTGCAGAGGGAGGGGGCCTGGTGCTGAGATTGCAGGCTGAAGGCCCAGGGTCAGCAGTCATGTTTGTTCGGCTTTCACAGTGTTAAAACTTTTAACATAAAAGGCTTTTAGTGAGTTGCTGGAGGCAACTTTCTACAAAGGGCCTCTTTCTACAAAGTTAACAGAGATCCCAATTCAAATTGGCTTCAGCATGAAGGCAAATTCACTAGTCACCATATGTAAAACGTCTACAGGGCCCAAATGATGTCATTAGGCTTTGGCCTCTCTCCAGCTCTCAGCAAAGCTTTAGACCATGTGGATCCAACCTCAGGGGGAAATCTCTGAATAATGGTCACAGAAAGGCTGCCACAGCTCCAGCCCTTACATCTTGTCAGCTTTGAATCTCAAGGTGAAGAGTGAGTCTTTTCCCTCAGATTTCTGATTGGTTCATAGGCTCTTTCTAAGCCAATTGCCACAACCCAGGGAGCTTCTGTGATTTGATTGACCAAGCTTGAGGTGCATGCCCAGAATGGGATGAGATTGAGAAAGGGGGTGGCCCCTGAAGGAGAATCATAACACTATAATATTTTAGAAAACAGGAAGCTTCAGCTGTCCACCACAGTGGTCAACATGTGCAAATCATTTTAATTTTACTTTATAATCCAGATTTATGTGTTTTCTTGGGAAATTGGAAATCTGGCAATACTTAGGCTCTGTTCCTGCATAGCAACAATCTGCGGGGGCTGGGGAGAGGCTGCCCCCTCTAGATGCAGCCTGTGTTCTCTCTGCCTGCTGCTCTCACTCACATTTCTTCTCTGGGTACTGTAAACACTTGAATTTTTACCTGTGGCATATTTTAATTACGTAAATAAATCTATTTCTCTCACCAGAGTTGAAGTGACAAAAGTATATGGGTGAAATAGCTCTCCCTGAGGTCCCAAATGCCTGGCTATTTTTGATAGTCTCATTCCTTGTTTATTGAAAATCTTTCTTTAAAACTGTTTTGATATGTTGGCTCAGTGCCTATAGCTCAGCAGCTGGAGTGCCAGCCACATACATAAGAGCTGGCGGGTTCGAATCCAGCCCAGGTTTGCCAGACAACAATGACAACCACAACCAGAGAGTTGGTGGGGCATTGTGGCAGGCACCTATGGTCCCGGCTACTTGGGAGGCTGAGGCAGGAGAATCGCTTAATAAGCCCAAGAGTTGGGAGTTGCTGTGAGCTGTGATGCCACACCACTCTACCTGGGGCAACAGCTTGAGACTCTGTCTCAAAAAAAAAAAATTTTTTTTTTCATAAGTCATTATTTTAGAATCTGTATCTGATAATTTCAGTGTATCACAAGAATGGAAAAATAAATATCCAATGTACTCAATACTAATATGAAGCAAATATATAAACAATTACGTGCTCATATGAACAATAAAACACAAATATAGTCTAGTACAGGGGCAGGGGGAGGAGGAATGGGAAGGGGGGAGGGCGATTGTTGGAGGGAAGGAGGACATGTGATGGGACCTCACCTAATGTGCACATGTATAACACGTCCCCTGGGTGAGGGGCTCTTTTATAACTGGAACTTTACCCTGGAAGTGAGAACAATGTAATCTAAAAATTGGTACCCTCATGTTAATTTGAAATTTAAAAAAAGTCCTCAGGGAGAGAGGAAGTGCCCCAGTCTCTGATGTCTTCTCTCTGCTTGCTCTTGCTCATACTGACCTGTTTCTCAGATGTTTAGTAATTTGATTGTGATCTCATTATTGATGGAAATTCATCTGTGGGAATCCTGAGGGGTCTGATTGTTTTGTTTGTTTCTGCTCAAATGCTACCAATCTGTGACCAACCTGTGACAATTTCTACCCACTTTAAGTCTGAATCATATTCCATCACATGTATAGACCACATTTTGTTTATCCAGCAGTGGACACTTGAACTCATCAACTTTTTACCTAATAGTTTTAGGATTCTTTGAGGATCATACCCTAGATCCTTTCTTCCCTTGGGAGTTGCAGAATAGTGATCTTTCTGTTATTTTTTTTTTCAAATTTTGGTAAATATTAGCTAGAATTCTTCTCTAAAGAATTTTCATCATCTACTTGTTTATCATAAAACGCATAATGTTCAGGAAAGGCAGAATAAATGATTGATTCTTTCCCTTTACGTATTGATATTCAGAGTAAAAGGTAAATGCCAAAAGTGGTTGATGAGTTTTTAAAAATGTCACTAGGGGGCCGCGCCTGTGGCTCAAAGGAGTAGGTAGGACGGCGGCCCCATATGCCAGAGATGGCAGGTTCAAACCCAGCCCTGGCCAAACTGCAAAAAAAAAAAAAAAAAAAAAAAAAGTAGCTGTGTTTCAATCCACTGAAGCCACTATTTGGTTTGGTGCCATCTCAGGGGTCCATTGGATTTGGCTCCTGTGTCCTTTGTTTTTCCACATAGAAACCATCCAATATCTCTTTATAACCATCCACGTTTCTATAACATTAGCATGGTCTTTAGGCAAATACTTCCCCCTCAATTTTCCTTCCTTGTACAAGGAAGTTGAACAAGAACATGAACTCTAGAACCATTCTTCCTCGAAATTTGCAGCATTTTCACATATAATTTACTCATTGGGCTCTCCCAGGCTTATAACCCCAAAGCAGCTACCAGTATGTCATTTTAAGGACATGGACATTTTCGCTCAGATGACAATCTCTTCTCTACCTCTCCACGCTGAATTTTTTCCCAGTAGACTTAAAGCTGTGGTTTTCAACCAGGGGCATTTTTCCCCATCAGAGGACTTTTTGACAATGGAGACATGTTTGATTGTCACACCTGGGAGGTGCTGTTGGCATCTGTGAGTAGAGGCTGCTAATCTTCCAACCGAGAACAGGGCTGCCTCCCATCTCAATGTCAATGTTATCCAGCCCCAAATGGGAAGAGAAACTTGAAGCAATCTGGAAAGATAAGATCATATTCCACTTCAATATTTACTCCAGGAAAGGCTGTGTAACACAGCGTGTCTATGAATTAAACTGTATGTGAAGTAGGACCACCAGGTAGATTGTGTTCAACACATGTGCGTAAGGACTTAGCCATTTGATGTTCTTCCCCGGCCCTTTCTCCTTTCTTCTCGTTCCTATTTGGCCTCATGAGACCTTTCTATTATTGGCCTAAGGGAAGATTAATAGACAACTTTTACTGCTTTCAGCCAATGGAAAAATGTTAAGACTTTCTTTGGAGCTTGGAAAATAAACATCAAAATTTTATCCCAAATAGTAGTTAGATTAACTTGTCCTGATTTCCTTTTTTAGCATTTTGATGGATTAAATGGATATTTTCAATAAACTTAGCATTAGCTTTTACAGTTATTAAAATTATTGTCCTCTTCTGCCCATAGATTCTCCTATAAGACATATATTCTTGGCTCAGTGCCTGTGCTCAGTGGCTAGGGTGCCCACCACATACACCACATATATACCCTGTTTCCCCCAAAATAAGACAGTGTCTTATATTAATTTTTGCTCCCAAAGATGTGCTAGGTCTTATTTTCAGGGGATGTCTTATTTTTCCGTGAAGAAGAATACGGTACACATTTATTGTTCTCTGTCCTGTCCACTCTGATCCTCCTGTTCTTCTACACGCATCTGCAAAAGTCTCCTCCTCTCTCCCACCCCACGCTCACCACTCACTCCGACCTCCGCTCTGCCTCCACACAGCAGTGATGTCAGGCACTCTGACCTCCACTCCGCCTCCACACAGCAGTGACATCAGGACTCCACGTAAAGTCACTGGTTGCTAGACGCCAGTCGGGGCGGCCCTAGCAACCAGTTTACAGTAAATTAATTTTCATTCTGAGACAGAGCCTGGGGGGGCCTTAATTTCGGGGGAATGCCTTATATTTCACCCAGATGGAAACCTGTAAGTAGGTCTTATTTTCGGGGAAACACGGTACATGTAGTTGTTTGGTTGACAACTACAACCAAAAAATAGCCGGGCGTTATGGCGGGTGCCTATAGTCCCAGCTACTTGGGAGGCCAAGGCAAGTGAATCGCTTAAGCCTGTGAGTTTGAGGCTGCTGTAAGTTGTGACGCCACGACACTCTACTGAGGGTGACATAGTGAGACTCTGTCTCAAAAAAAAAAAAAAGAGAGAGCTATTCTTACATCTTTTTCTCTTCTGCATTTACAGGATGCAGGGATACTAATTTGTGTTAAATAAATTCACCATTGGCAACGTCTAGAAGGGCATGGCCCTTTTGATTTAAATTAAAAGTGCATTTTTGTTGACTAGTACTTTGAATCTGATTTTTAAAACAGACGACTACTTTATTAGAAACCAAAAATAGGCAGCTTTCTCTTCCTCTCTCCTCTTTTTTTTTAAGATTTTGTAAAGATGGAGGAGTCTTGCTACGTTGCTTAGGCTGATCTCAAACTCTCAGCCTCAGCCTCCCAAAGTCCTAGAATCACAGGTGTGAGTCATGCACTCAGCCTCTCTCTTTCTCTCTTTTTGTTCAATTTTGAAAGATGCAGAAGTTAAATAAGGCAGGTGCATTTATTCACCTTATCTAAAATATTCATCCAATTTTTCTTTTGAACACATATACTCGTGATTTATCCTATTTTATCCAAAAGTTAAAAGAAAAAGCTTGCTGTCACATCATGACATTATTTTTCTCTCTTTTATGCTTTGTTAAAATAGATGCTAATGACTTTTCTTGACAAGACACAATCACTGAGGATACATTCTGACACAAGACACCTAAAGAGTAAATAATAAGAACATGTTCTCAGTTTTAAAGTTCCTGCACAACTCCTACGTTTTATAGACAGTACTAAGCCCGGCTTATCTCCGAGAAGCACACTGTGTTATCCAGCACTGTTTGTGCCAAGAAGATTTATAACCCAGGAAAAGTCACACCATAATTTTTGCTTCTGAACTTGTATTCCACCTGTTTTATTATATACCTTTCAGTGGTTGTAAGTATGCTTTAAAATAATCTCAAATTTCTTAGTATTTGTAAGTACCGTTGTCTTTTCTGCATCCTTTATATTACAGTTAATAAGTTCCAGGCTTTCATGCATAGACGCAGGCCTGGGAATGGATGGAGTAAAGGAGAAAGGGAAGAGAAAGCTGTTTATATCATGACACGAGGATTAGATTTACAGTCCTGGAACCAGGGGAAGCACACGAACACAGTCTTTGTTCAGGTGACAGTTCTTTTGTTTTAAAGAAAAATGATAAGTAACACCCTCAGATCCTCCAAGGAGGATGGTTTCCTGCCTTTTTTTTTTTTTTTTTTTTTTTTAAAGAAGTTGACACTGAGTGTCCAGGCTGTATGACTAGGCTCCCCATGGCCCAAGAGAATGGAGCTCCCTTTGTTTAGAGCAGAGCTTCTCAACCTTGGCCCTATTAACAGTTGGGGCAGGATAGCTCTTTGTTGTAGGGGCTGTCCTTGGGATTGTAGGAGGTTGCCCTACTAGATGTCAGTGCTCACCCCCCAAGCAATTGTAATATTGCCAAGTGTTGCCTGGGGAGCAAAATCGATGCTGGTGGAGAGTCACTGACCTACGGTGAAAACAGCACTGGTTGCTGAAAGTATTTTGTCCCATTCATTGCACCTGGAGGAGGCTGGTGGGTTGGTACCAGCTTGTTTCGTACCTGACTGCCTTCTTGGAACGTGCGGAGTCCCAGGGTGTGCTTTCCCCTGGGGCCCTGGTGTTGATGAGACACAGGCAGTGTGGACAAATCTGCACCCACATACGTGGTGCCTTTTCCTCCCGCTCTTGTTCAGCTTGCGGCCCGACAAGGTCAGAAGGGAGCTGGTTTCCCCGCCTCCGTTCTGCAGCTCCACGTGTGGTAGGTTGCTGTCACTTACCCTCTCAGCTTCAGGCAGACTCAGACATTGTTTCCTAGGTCAGCTGCATTGCTACAGAGACAGGGACATGGCTTTCTCTCCTTAGCTTAGTGTACAGGTGCTTCTGAATGAGCTGGAGGTGTTTCGCAAACCACCCCAGAGGGCTAATGGCCATCCCCACACACAGCTGGCAAGAACTCTGGAGAGCATCAGCCCCTCTTTGTGGTGGAGGGCTCAGCCGCTCCCCTACGGGGGAGTGGACACAGAGACGTCTGCAGTGGGTCTGAGAGCTGGGAAGCCCCAGGAACCTGTGCCTGCCTCAAGCGGGGTCCGTGACCTTGGCTTTCCCCCAGGCTGCGGTGCTGGGGTGATCTTAGTGGCTTTCCTTAGCTGGCGATCTGTGCATGAATGACACACAATGAGGAAGCTAACAGAAGCTAACAACTTTGTCCACCAGCTGTAGGATGGTGGACAAGTGACAAGTGTCTTGTCTTCTTTGAGCCAATTTCTTCCCACTGTAGAGTGACTGGGTTTGGCCCGATCACCATAGCTAGCCATGGAGGATGCTTTGTGGGGGAAAATAGGTCCCAAAATGCGATGTCCTGGGATCACCTGGTCCGAGATTCATAGCACGTGTAAACACAGGAGAGACTTTCTGGAATTCTCTGTGCCCAGACATGTGTGTGGGTTGCTCTCCACTTTCCCCAGTATCACCTCCCCAGGGGTCTTTCCTCATCACCCATAAAGGTGATTCTATCACCACCATTCTTTACCCTTTTCTTCTTCTTGTTTTCTGACATGAGGTCATATAATTGCTTAGTTACCTTCCCTCCCTACTAAGAATGTAACCTCCATGTCAGCACTGACGTGATCCATTCATTCCCAGCACGTGGCACATAGTAGTTGCACAGTAAAACTGTGTTGAATGAGTAGACTCTGTTTAACTTGGGGATCCCCAAACGGATCTAATCAGGGAGCTCTTTATGCCCCCCACAAAAATCCAGGGGAACGTGTGGGAGGAATCCAGGGAGGAGGACCCCAGAGTCCCGCTAGCTGAGGCTCCTCAGAGTCACTTTCTTGGTGTGAGCCGCCCGGTTCTGAGTGTGCCAACAATGCAGCTTCAGACCAAAAACCAATCCAGACTGATCCATGCCAGAGTCCTCCTCCTGTGACTGTGGACTGGCCAGGCTCACTCAACCCAGGGCCTGCCTCAGTAGGCTTCAGTTATGTGGCCCGAGGCTGTTTTCCGGAAGCGGGATTTCTGTGGTGGTCCCTCACCCACTTGCGGTTCCTGGTGAATTTTCTCAGAAGCAGCATGCAGAAACGAGGGGAGGCTCGTGCCAGGGAAGTGCTCACATTTCTGGCCAGTTCTCCAACATACCGTGGTCTGGTCATAGCCGTAACATGCCCCTCACTTTCTCTGTGCCAGGTACTGTGGAGACACCTTACTTGGGGTGTCTCAGGCACCTGTTGCAAAATCAGTAATGTGCATCTTGCTGATGAAGAGACCATGGCGTGGGTGGGGAGCTCCTCTCCTCTCGTGCTTCTGTCTGTCTGTAAGGCCACACCAGAATGCTCACTACGGTCAATCCTAGCCACTACATGGTCCTTGTCAGGCCCTTTAAGGCAAAAAACAAGCCATTAGTCCTCAGAAGGGCTTTCTGCGTACTGCGGTTCCATCGATCTGTCCATTCCTGGGGATGCAGCTGTGACCCATTTTTCCGCATCACAGCTCACTTGCTGATTTATTTTGGTTTTACCATCTCATGCTTGTCCTTCCAGAACTGAGTCGTCTCAGGACATGTGGCATCAAGTCACAGAAAGCCAGTCCGACTTGCTTAAGGAAAGACAGGCTTTTTGAAAGGATATGGGGCCCAGCATAGACCCAAGGGCCCAGGGCGTGGCCAGGCTCCTGACCCCGGAACTTGCAAAGCAGCTTATCTCTGTTGCTTTCAATGCAGGGTGTCTCCTCTGTGACCTTGTGCTTCCTGATTCATGCACACCGGCTTGGGCAGGCCATCTTTCTTGGTGCACATGGTTACCCTGCAGCTTCCAGATCGATCACACCCATTTCAAGTAGTCAGTCCAGAATAACCACCCAAGGGCAATTGTCACCCAAGGTCACAGGACCTGCTTTGGGAAACAGTGCCCAAGCAAGAACCCTTCCTTCCCAGAGAGAGCAGGGCTTTGGCTTCCTGCTGTATCCCAGAGCCTCAGCCAGTGCGTGGCTTCTAACAGGAGCTCAGTAAGGATCCAAGGATTGCATGGATCCGGCTGGCTCAGCCTCACACAGCCCGCAGCACTGTACCCTCCAGCCTCAGCCATGCTTCAGTGAAGTCTTCTGCCTTAATCACCTGCCTGTGGCTCGCCATTGCCAGACTGTCAGCAGTCTGAGGAAAGTGAAACCAGAATGGAGGGCAGGTGCAGCATGGAGTGTCAGCTGCGGCCCAGTCCCCGTCTTCAAGGATTGCTGTTAAATTCAGGGTCATAGAAAAAGGGAGATTTATTGTGAAGACACAATATCCATAATGGAACCAAAGGACAAAAGTACGGCAGGGGTTTCCCCAGGACTGTGACACCTGTCTCTGTGGCCCATTGCGATGGCCCTCAAATGGCCACCTGATCCTTGAGACCACTTTACCCAACTGACCCTCTGCTTTGCCTCCCTCCCTCCCTCCCTCCTTTCCTTCCCTTTGTTTTTCTTCTAGTCCAAATTGTCGTCCAAAGGCCGAGACCCCTGAGGATGATAATGATGGCGCTGAAACAATAACAAAAGAAGATGAGGGTGCACCAGGGAATTTTGAGTGAGGGTGGCCCTGTGCTTTAATAGGTGGTTTTAACTTAATATTGCAGATAACGTCCTCACTTCTCCAAGTCCTGCACCCTCAGGACTCCAACCTGTGGCTAAGGTTTCCAGCTAACGTTCTCCCTGCCTTTGTTTTAGGAAGAGGTGACCCTGTGCTCTATATTGTATATACCAAACACCTATTATATGTCCTCTGAGTAACATGAGTAAGTTTCTACCTGATTTACCTTGTATTTCCACACATATAAGTCTTACTGAACCCCAGAAAGGGTCCACCCTAAATCCAGTCACTTCACAAAGAGCCAATTTTGAGAGAACAAGATTGCTAAGCAAGAAAGGAATTTTAATGTGAAAGACATCCCCCTATCTGACAAACAGCAAGGGCTTTGACAGTGGGTTGTGGACATGCAGGTCAGAATGTGTGGAGTTTGAAGCCATGGGCCAATGATTTGCAACTGGTGTGCCTTGCGAGGATCTTAGGTGTGCAACAAAAATTTTTTAAAGGTCATTAATAGGCTCGGTGGCTAGGTGCCGGCTGCATACTCTGGGGTTGGCAGGTTCAAACTCGGCCCAGGCCTGCCAAACAACAATGACAACTACAACAAAAAAATAGCCGGGCATTGTGGCGGGCACCTGTAGTCCCAGCTGCTTCAGAGGCTGAAGCAAGAGAATCGCTTAAGCCCAAGAGTTGGAGGTTGCCGTGAGCTGTGATGCCATTGCACTCTACCAAGGGTGACATAGTGAGACTCTGTCTCAAAAATAAATTAATAAAGATCATTAATAATTATTTTCAAAAGAAGCTCAAAGCACAGTAAGTATCTTCTTTTCTTTTTGGATCAACATAATTTAAGTGTGCTGTGGAAGTTTAACTACAGGTTCAAGTGTGCCCTGAGATAAGAAAGGTTAAAAAACACAGCCCTAGGGTCTTGGGGGGCGGGGTTGAGACAGAAGGATCAGCTGTTGGTGATAGTCCTGGAGAGAGGCTGCTTAAGCCTGGTTGTTAGGCTTGACTGCTAAAGCCTGAGGGAACAAAAAATAACTTAGAAAGGGGAGGGGGGTCATTTCGCAAAGCTGATTACTGGAGCAGAGGTCCCAAGTCCTGCCCACAGGAAGAGTCATGAAGTCTTGAGGTCAAAGTTGGGTGGCGAGCTTGGTCTCCAGGAAGTTGAAGATGGAGCCCTGTATGGCTTTGCTATGACCCCTGTTACAAGTCACCACAATCTGGGTGACCTATAACTACAGAAATTTGTTTTCTCTCAGTTCTGGAGGCCAGAATTCCAAATGCGGTAACAACAGGGCCAAAATCAAGGTGTCAGCAGGGCTGCACATCTCTGCGTCTCTAGGGAAGAATCTGTTCTTTCTGGGGTTGCCGGTGTCCCCTGACTGCCCCATGGTCACACTTCTGCCTCGTCTCTCACCTACTGCAGTGGTTGGTAATCCAGGACGATCTCATGGGTTCAAACCTTGCTTTGATCACATCTGCAAACACTTTACCATGGAAGGGACCTTGGCCGGTTCCAGGGATTAGGGTCTGATGTTTTTTAACACACCACAAGCCCCAAACCTCTTTCTCCGCCTGTGGAGGGTCTGGACAGGGAACACATCCCAAAAGGTGTCTGCCAGAATCCAGATGAAAGCTCTTCCAGAAAGTCATTTCTCAGAGCCCCTGGGACCTTGCTGTCCCTCTCGTCTATTTTTCGTCCCATTTATGCTCCAATTGGGAAGAAGCCTAGAGAGTATCAGAGACACGACACGGCGAGAACACGTCTCGGCTTGGAAGAGACCAGGACTCCAGGTGCTCCACGCCAAGCCCACACTGAGCCCTCCCCTTTTGTAATGTGTTTGCATAAGGCGAGTGAAAGTTTGGAACTCTGGGCACCACTGCCAATCCTGGGATAAGATGATTTACTTCCCAGCTGCCCTCTTCACTAGAGCTTGCTAGGAAACATCAGGGCCTGAGAATTGCTTCTCCAACCAGACTCCCTGCCGTGCAGACTCCCCACAGCCACGTTCCAGGCTGGCCAGTGCCAGTGAGGCTTCCTCTGGGCTTGGGGGCTGTCTTTCACTCCACAGTTAAGACCCTGACCCCAAATGTCTGCATTCTGCTCCTTTGTTCACCCTTGACAGTCCGTGGTGCCCTGCGCATTTCTCATTGGCTGCACGGGGAGTCACTTTCCCCCCTTTGGGAGGACATGCTCACCCACCCAGCATGATCACAGTCAGTCCTGGGGCAGATGATGGGCTGTGCCAAGTTCCCTCCTGGTCGGTTCTCAGGAGAGGGATGGGGAGGGTGCCGAGGGAGCTGCTTAAACAACCAGAATTTTTTTTTTTTTTTTTTTGAGACAGTGTCTCACTATGTCACCCTCAGTAGAGTGCTGTGGCATCATAGCTCACAACAAACTCCTGGGCTTAAGCAATTCTCTTGCCTCAGCCTCCCAGTAGCTGGGACTACAGTGCCCATCACAATGCCTGGCTATTTTTTTTCTTTTGTTGCAGTTGTCCTCGGCCAGGTTTGAACCCGCCAGCCTCGGTGTATGTGGCTGGTGCCATAACCATGGTGCCGAGCCACAACCAGAACTTTCTATCAGGCACATGGGCTCACAGGGACAACCTCTGATATTGGGAAGTGCAAGTTCTTACTCCAGGTCTAGAAAAGCTCTTAATACGGGTGTTAAGCTACACAGCAGAGTGTTTAAGGACTCAGGCCTTGGAGCCAGACAGCCTGGGCTCGAATCCCAGCTCTGCCATTTACTAGCAGTGTGACATGGATGCTTTTGTCAACCTTAGGCCTGTGTGAGCAACCACAGCCTGGCAGTGATATCAGACTTGAGTCCAGGCTACACGGGAGAAGGCACGTGAGAGGCTCAGCGTAGCACTTGGCGTGCGTCAAGTGTTCAGTGATATTAGCTGCTGTTATTACTGATACTTTTCCCTACAAAAGTCAGTAGTAGAAAAGCTGGCAAATCAATTCAGCACCCACATGTGCTACATATAAAATATTTTATTATAAAAAGCTCAGTCATAAGGCATTCCAAAACATTACCTACGGTTTTCCTTTTTTTTTTTTTTTTTTTGTCATTTGCTGTCACACAGAAGAGACTACTAAAGTGACTACCAACCAGGACTATTATCTTATGCATCATGTGCCGAAGCTCATCGGGCCTCAGGCCGTCAAGGAACCGATGGCATCTGGGGCGCACAAAAGAGCCACCACTGGGGCATCACCACTTAAATCCCCAAACAGTCCTGTGTCTTTACTGCAAAGCCGAGTCCTGTCTCCTAGGACTCTGGTGAAGAAAGCAGATGCAAAACTTGTTTTCTTTTTTGAAACACAAGAGCCCTCGTGGAAGCGAAACAAAACAATCACAGTCTAAGCCTCTCCTAGCTAGAAAGAGAAGTGTGTCACCCTTGATTCAGAGTCGGCGAGGGAGGATGAGGATGATGGCTGTGCCAAATCCTCGATGTGGTCCAGGGGCTTGTGGGTTCCAAGGCCACATCGCTTTGGGATGTACCTGTGAAATATCCAAGTCACTCCTGACACCGAGAATCCCGCCCCCCATCCGAGCTGCTAAGTGCGTATCCGGCCCCTCCGCTCATCTGTGGCTGACGTGGCTTCATTCAGTCTGTTGGTGCAGATGGAGGGTTAGAGACAGGAGGGAAACGGCCTGGGAGAGGGGCCCTTCAGTCGGGCGGCCTGGTGTCAGGGCCCTTCTGGACATCATCGTACTGTGGTGGAGGTGTCAAAGGCTCAATAGAGGGAGGAGGGACATTTTTGTCTGGGAGGTTGATCCGAAAGTCTTTGAGGTGAAGTTTTTCCGATTTAATCCTTCGAACCTTCAGTGGTTTTAGGCGTTTGGCCAACTTAGAGTTCTGTCTGTCGGGTGGGTTCCCCGGGCTGGTCTCCACCTCTGCCCGGGTTGGGGTCATCTCATCCAGCCCCGTCAGCGACTCGTAGGAGGGGAGAGAGATGCTCAACCTCGGGTTCTGGTCCACCACCCTCACCTCCGAGTAGTTTGTGTTCATGACTTCCTCGTAGCTGGGGACGTAGTACCTTGAGGCGGCTTCCTCTTCCTCCTCCTGGCTGCAGGATGACAAACACAAGACATGGAGCGTGTTAGCATGCACAAGAGTCATCTGAAGTCACACAGAGGTGGACTCCAAATCCCCTGTTGGCCCTGGGTCCTCACACACCAGCCTGGGAAACAACAAATGGGTCCTCGAATTAACAAAAGCTAACACTGCAACTGTTTACTAATAGCAGGGCGTTCTTTTGAGTACTTTAACACATAGGAACCAGTTTCATATTCCTAACAACACTCTGAGCTAAGGACTATTATTATACCCATTTGATGGATGGGAAAAGACTGAGTGACTTGGTTAGACCTTGAGGAAATGGGAGAGCAGGAAGTGAACACCGCACCCTCAACCACTGCACTGCATCGTCTGGGTGTTAAACTTCCCTTCCCTTTAAGCTAGTGGTTCTCAACCTTCCTAATGCTTCCTAAAGCTGCGACCCTTTAATACAGTTCCTCATGGTGTGGTGACTCCCAACCATAAAATTATTTTCACTGTTACTTCATAACTGTAATTTTGCTACTGTTATGAATCGTAATGTAAATATCTGATATGCAAGATGTATTTTCATTGTTACAAAGGGGTCACGACCACAGGTTGAGAATTGTTGCTTTAAGCCTTTCCCAATTAGCAACGTGCCCGGTGGGCTATGCTATGTCAATATCTGGCTGGGTCCTTTGGCCAAAGGAAACATAAAAATGGATGAAATAGCTGCCAGCTTGAAGAAAAATGGTTGTCCTCGGGTAGAGAAGGAATATTTGGAATATATAGGGGTGCCAAAAACGGTATGCATATTTTGAGAGATAGTATCTATGTATTAGTTTTTGAAGTTTATTTGAAGGTCGGTTATATCTAGACATGCTACGCACACCCATTTTACCTGCAATTTGTACACTTTTGGGGAATGATCAATTTTACTTCCAACAAGATTGCTTGAAATGTTACTGTGCACACCCAGTAACATTTACATGTGTCTTAAATGATTCCTTACTTTTATCTTCGAAGTTCATTCTAAAACTTGGAAAGACTATTGAAAGAGAAAACCAAAAAGAAAATTTTTACACATTTTTAGGGAGTTACGTCAATAGCCGTTGTCCAGGGCCCTGCACTTGAACCTGTGGGGCCGGCCACTGCCAACAACAGAAACCTCATAGTTCACCTTTAGGAATGAACTTGTGTGTGCTCATGGCTAGGGTGGGTAATTAAGGGTGACTGACTTTCCTTCCTTTGTTCTTGTCTATATTTCCTCAGTTTTCTAGAATAAGCATGTGTGATGGCTCATTTACTGCATCAACTTAACTGGCCATGGGGTTTCCCAGATTAAGTGTTGTTTCTGGGTATGTCTGTGTGAGGGTGTTTCCAGAGGAGCTTAGCATCTGACTTGGTGGATTCAGCAAAGCAAGTCTCCCTCCCCAGTGTGTGAGTGGGGGGGTATCTCCGATCTGTGGAAGGCTAAATAGGCCTCATGTTGGAGGAAGGAGGACCTTGACCCTTTTTTCCTGCCTTATTGCTTGAACTGGGACATCTCATCTCATCTTCTCTTGCCCTCGGACTGAGATTTTTATACCATCACCCCCCACTGGTTCAGGCCTTTGGACTGAATCACACTATTCACTTTCCTGGGTCTGCACTTTGCAGATGGCAGATCGTGGGACTTTTTGGTTTCCATAATCACATGAGACAATTCTTGGTGAGAAATCTCCCTTTTAATGTATTATCCCACTAGTTCTATTTCTCTGGAAAACCCTTGTATAGCACAATTTTATTTTATTATCAGAAAATAAATTTGCTTTTTCCAAAGCAAAAACAACTCTCCTCCCGCTATAAAGATAAGAAATGCTTATAGAGAATTGAAGCAACACACAGAAAAATCTAATGAAAAAAATGAAAATATCCCAAATTCTTCCATCTGGAGATTAGCACTGGTATACACCTTTCTAATCTCGCTCTAATCCTACAGTGACAACACTGGATGTGAATAAACTTACCAGAGATGCTGTGTTGGAACCTTTTGTCAATGCTGTAGGTGTTGTGGATGTGGTCCCACATTAACGAATATAGGTCAACAATGGTTGACCAGGATTCCATTGAATGGATATGTCATAATTTAACTCAATGGATGGAGATTTAGGGAGTTTCTAAGTTTTTGCTGATAGACACCCGGGAACCAACTCCTTTGTACTTGTCTCTTTAGGACAAACTCTTACGGAAGAATAAATGCACACACCTTCAATACCACTCCTTATTGTGAAACTTTTCAGAAAGGTTATGGCCCTCACACTCCATCAGCAACCCATCTTGCCTACAACTCTTCAATATTACAGGCTATCTTGGAGTATGATAGGCAAAAATATATATATAATTTTGTTTGTATTTCACCACTTGAACGTCTATTGGTTGAACAGGATGAAATGCTCATTTCTAACCTTTATCCATTTTCCTACTGGGGTGTTCATCTTTTTTTTTTTTGAGACAGAGTCTTGCTCTGTCATCCTGCCTAGAGTACTGTGGCATCATCATAGCTCACTGCAACCTCAAACTCCTGGGCTCCAGCCATCCTCCTGCCTCAGCCTCCTGAGTAGCTGGGACTACAGGTGCCCGCTACCACACCCAGCTATTTTTTTTATTTTTTTATAGAGACAGGGTCTCCTTCTTGCTCAGGCTGGTTTTGAATTCCTGGTCTCAAGTGATCCTCCCACTTGGACCTCCACAAGGGCTGGAATTACTGGTGGAATTATACGGAGAAGGTCTTGGGAATGCTGCTGCCTACCTTGAAATTACAGGTGGGAGCCACCACGCCTGGCCCTCATCTTTCATATTCATTTGAGTATAGGAATTTTTATTCATTTCTAATATTAATAATTAATACTATTAATAATTAATAATCAATAATTTGTTTTTAATAATAGGAATATCAACTTTTACCATGTCTTCCTCAGCTGATCACTTGCCTTTTAAATTTGTTTAAGGCATTTTGAGTCAAATAGAATACCACCTCCCAACCTTTTCAAAACAAAGCGTTCTCACACAGTACACTGGGTGACTGGACAAGGAACCAGCGTGGAGGCTCTGGCCACCCAGACCCCTGTTCAGTTTCTTTGGGGGTGTCAAGGTCTTGGTATACCTGTAATCCATTTATAGCACATTATTTGGGAAACCCTGGGGGGCAACATATAGAGTTATCTGTAAAATGATAAACTGTTTATGGAGCCTTAATGGAGAAAAAAATGGGCAGGTAAAGTCTTGTAGACTAAAATCTTTTTGCTGTTGGAAGGTGAGCATGTGTGTAAGTGTGCCTGCCCCGGTCTGGGGAGAGGGGGAGGAGGGGGCCCGTTGGTCCTCACCTGTCCTCCTCCTGGACATGAGGCCCAGCCCCTGGCTGGTGCTGGGCATGGGCCATCTCCTCTCCTCGCCGCTGCTTCCTCTTGTCTCTGATGCTCAGACAGATGGACAGCAGTAGCAGCATCACTCCTGCCCCCACCAGCACGTAAGCCACGGAGAAAGTCTTGCTCTTGAGAATGCCGCTGCCTACATCGGTCTTGTTGTTACCCTGAGCTGTCGGCTTTTCTGCAGCGCTGAAACCAGGTACCAGGTTCCACATGGCCATGATGACCCCAAGGACCAGCATCCCCAGGCCGATGGCAGTCAGCGCATAGTGCGAGCCGTTGGCCTTCGACTGGGCCATCATGTCAGCAGGAGCAGGGCGAGGCCCAGTCCACGGAAAGGGAATAGATAAATAAAAAGCAGCAGCAGCAGCAGCAGCCCCTCCGATCTACTCAGCGAGATCTCCAGAGCCACGCTAAAAACACACCAGCTGGACTCTCGAGGGATGGCTCCCAGCAAACGTGAGGCATCCTGGGTGGATGGTGGCAGCTGAGACGTCTAAAAATAA
Organism: Loris lydekkerianus; assembly: GCA_963574355.1. Classification (NCBI taxonomy): domain Eukaryota; kingdom Metazoa; phylum Chordata; class Mammalia; order Primates; family Lorisidae; genus Loris; species Loris lydekkerianus. The sequence goes on along the minus strand of CAUYPK010071798.1, from coordinate 9,079 downwards.
AGCAGAAAGAGCAGAGAGCAAGATCAGTCCTGACTTAGGATGCTTTCGGGAGCGCGGTGGCCAAAAGCTCTTAAGAAGCAGCACCAGCTGGCTCCGGCTCGACCTCGCCTTTGATGCCTTCCAGATGTCCTGTGTGCTCACTCCTCATGTGAGCACAGAGGAAAGGCCAACCGGCCTACCTCCTATCCCCCCCCCCCCCCCCCCCGAAAAGGAAAAGCCAGACCTTTCCCTGCAGGAGGCTAGAAAGGTCAGAGCTCAGGTCGTTAAAACATTCTGTGGAATTTAATCAAGTGCAGTCAAATCTCAGCTCTCAGTGGAGACATGGAGGAGACTGAGCCGTGAGACAGCTCTGAAGACCTGCCTGGGAGACGGAGCAGCAGCCAGAGGTATGTCCCAGTCCAAACAGCCCACTGTGGTCTATTCACCACCCTGATGCCTCCCCATTTCCTGCCAGAGAAAGTCCAGCTCCTTGGAACGATGCTCAGGGCGGCCTCACCATGCACGGTCCCCTTCATCTCTCACCCGTCCCTCTTTGCACACAGCCCTGTAGAACTTCTCAGATGGCCCCAGCTCAGGTGCCCCTTCCTCCCAAAGGGCCCCAACAACCACCATGGCAAATCTCTCTCATTTGTGACCGTATCTTCATCACCTGTGAGCCTGGCACACAGCAGAGACTCAAAAAAGGTCTGCTGAGTCAATGCGGTATGAAATGAACAGAGGCCACACGGAGAGACTCAGCAAGACAAGCGTCTCCTCAGCCTTGGGTTTGCCCTTCCTTAAAGTAGGGCAGAAGCCTGCACATTTTCCATCTTAGCTCCTGTGCTTGGCTGGACCAAAAAAATTCCACTTCCCACGAAGTAGCTCAAGAGACCCTGCGTCCGAGGGAGCAGCCAGCTGTCCTGGGGTGCTATCGCCACTTGTTGGTTGACAATGGGCCAGAGAAGCAAGTCACCTGGAGGGCTTAGGTTGGAATATTTCCAGGGACCAAGAAGGAGGAATGAGGAACGCTCCTTGCTAAACCACCGCCCCATAAGTCATCCTTGTGACAGGAGCCTTTGCAAAACTTCATAGATGTTTAGATGGGCAAGGTCCTGTTTTCAATTCTGCATACTTTCCGATCTTTCCAAAAGGACGCCTAAGCAGGCAGCTTGAAACCTGATGCTGCAAAGATATTTTCTTGCCAAACCCTGGGCTCCATCAGAAACAGGCCACTTTGTTAAAAGATACTCGAAAAATATTTGGGGCAACATCCTTTATCAGCTTGAAGTCTGTTCCTTCTTTTTTTTCCACTTAACAAATATTTCTTGTGCATCTGACTACCTGCCCAGCAGTGTGCCAGGTGCTGGGAAACACTGCTGGGCACGTTAGGGATTCATGGGGCTACCAGGGCAGCAAGGAAATAATCTATAAGGAGTAACAAGAAAGACCTGACAGGGGGCTAGAAGGCATACAGAAAGCCTCTGTGGGAGAGAAGCCCACAGCATACTTGGGCCTGCATCCTGGAATGCACAGATTGCATATGCACATGTGTGCACATAGGTGCGTATGGATGCAAATATATGGGGCATGCACACAGGTGCACATTCGTGTTTATGCACATGGATTAGCACATATGCATATATGCATGCATGTGTCTGGGGCTATAAACACGTACGCCTGTGGTGTGCAGGGCATAAAATGGGGTAGATAGCTGTGGTAAGAACAATTGAGAACGGTGCCATACACAGGATATTTATACCTGACAATATCACTCATGGCCAGTGAAGGGAACATGGGGGTTCTGGCTGACTTAAGAAGGCATCGGTTCCACCAAATGGATCTGGGACAAGGTTAGACTTGGGAGGTAGAGGGTACACAGTCAGAGGATCCTGCTAGAAGCAAGAGAGATGAAAAAGCACTTCTTGAGAAACTGCTAAGTGTCCCACAGGCAGGGCTTCCACCTGCTACACTGAGGGTGTGTTCATCAGACTGGTGATGGCACTTGAACCCCTCCCCGCCTGCTGTGACTCTTTCTCAGCTCACCCTTTGCCTTACGTTGCACATGAGAAAAGCAGGTCCCACAGGAGAATCACAGGCAGAGATAGTTGGGATTAATGCATTTTTTGGCCTGATAATGATTAAAAACAGGCACTAACATCTGGTGTGGGTAAGGGTGGTGGGTGGGCAATTTCACACTATTTTTTTCGGATGGCAAATTTTGGCATTTATAGATCAAAAGTTTCAAAAAGGTTTATACTCTTTGGTGTTGTAATTCCAACTTCTAAGAATTATGTACAAAGTTATTCATCACCACAGCCTGTAACCTGGATTGGCTTAAATGAATTATGGTATATACACTTATTAAATTATGGTCTCTAAACAGCTAATGATACTGTTTAAAATCAAATAACAAGGTTCAAACAATAGTAATCTTCAATGTGATTCTAATTTTTAAAAAATTCTTTATACTTAGATGCATATGTAGGGAAAAAGTCTGGATGATTATACTTATGTAAAAATCGCAAATATTCCAAATTTATACCAATGATTGCTTCTGGGCATGAAAGAAGCTTTGAAAGTGTACCCTTTGCTCTCTCTCTTTCTCTATTTTGAACTTTTGCAATCACAATGTATTGTTGCAAGGCAATATAGCTAAATGATTAAAGAACTTAGGACCCAGGCTGCCTGGGCTCAGATCTTTCCTCTGTTCTTCTGGCTGTGTGACCTTGGGCAAGTTATTTAACCTCTCTGTGCTTCACGTTCCACAACTATAAAATGGGAATGAAAATTCTCTAGTATCTACCTCACAGGGGAGTTATAATACGTAAATAAGTAAACTTACATAAAACACCTAGACCAGTTAAGTTCTTATTGATAGAAAGGTTTATTATTTAATATTATTTAAAGCCTATATTCTCAACGGGATAAGATCACCCACTGGGGGCTAAAACTAATTCTGAGAGATGGAGTGGAAAAAAAATCTTAGATATTACAATGATTTGCAACCCTGCATGTGGCCACAGAACATAAACAGGTACGTAGTATTTTCTTGGTATTAAAGTTTCACAGAGGGAGGGTGTGTTCCAAAAAGAATGTCTGTGAAGACTCCTGGGGGTGGGGGGTGACATGGGGGAAAAGATTGGGAAACACTAATGCATCACATGAAGTTTCAAATCACTCAAATAATATATTCCATAAGGCTTATAGTTATTTTTTCTGTGTGATGGGATTAATGGTGATTTTAATTTCCTTTTTCTTACTGGGAGAATAAGAATTAGAAAACAGAATTGTCATGTGTTGCTTTATAAAGTAAAGATCTCTGATTTGGGGGTCCATGGTAGGGCTGTGTGTACAATATTAGGTGATATTTGTTCATCAGATTCAGTCCTCTGCTTGGAAACCATGATCCTGATGGGTTCACAGGTCTGTGGAAACCCAGTTCCTGGTGGTGCAGCTGAACAGCTGTTTATCTTGTTTCTGGTTTGTTGACCGTGGACGGCACCCATGCTATATTTAGTAAGGTGTTCTTTCCCTTTTGAAAATACGGAAAGAAGCTAATTTTGTGCTTAGAAGATTTGGACCACATGATGGTCATTTGTTCGAATGATACCTTCCATCATTATTTGACTTTCTAATGCTCTCAGTAGGCAATTTGCCTTGGCCAAATTCTCTTATAGACCCTGAAGTTGGACCCATCCCTACTTAGGTTTGAGGAACCCCGAAGGGAAAAGTGAATGATTCTGTATATAGGTGTTTAAAGAAAAATTGTTAACCAGTGATAGAGGCACCTTACCTGTTGTTACTTGGGGAGACCCAGGGCAGCCCTGAAAGAAACTCCTCATGCTAAAATCTTGAGTTAAGGGTCCACCTAGAAAAAAACCACAGAGATACAGCTTTATAAGCAAGCTGTGAGTATTTCAATTTAAGGTACACCTGGGGGAAGCATGTGTTTTCTTTTTTTTGAAGGAGGAGAAGGGGGCAAGGGTGGGAGTTGGGATAGGTATATGTGCGGGAAAAATGATACCAAAAGAAGTCAAAATTCTGTACAAAACTTCAGGTAGCAGAAGGATAACAATATAGCAGCTAACATTTATCGAACCCATCTATGGTTTTATCTGTCTTAGACAAAATGCTCCAGAGAATACAAGAGGAAGCAGACCTAGGTCATTTTACAAGAAATGTATAACCTTGGTACCCAAACCACAGAACGGTAAGTTAGGAAAGGACAATGACAGGCCAGTTTGACCCACCAGCCCAGAAGCAAATACCCTAAACAAAATATCAGCAAATGGAATCCAACGAGGTTCTTAAAAAAAGATAATAGAACACCATCAAGTTGAGTTTATCCCAAGAATGCAAGGTTGGTTCAACATTAGAAAGTCAAATCACGTCATGTCCCAGAAGCAAGGGTCAGCCATCATAGCGCCACCTGGTGGTATACCACGCAGCAGTGAACACGAGGAAACTCCAGCACCGTGCACCAGTGAGCATGATTCTGATAACTTGTTGTGCAAAAGAGCAAACTCTAGGAGAATACACACAGTAGGATTCCATTTTAAATGAAGTCCCAAGCCAGGCAGAACCAAATAACATGCTGCTCTGTTTTGTAATATTAGGAAGAAAAACAATGATGATAGACTAAAATTCAGGAAAACAGCTACCTAGTGGAAGAATGATGAATAGTATTGGGGAAGGGAATAGTGAGGGCTGCATGGGTGTTTACTTATCATATTACTCTTTAAAATTCACATACATCTTATAGATACTCTTTTGATTGGCAGAAATATTTTGTAATTAGCATTCCCAAAGGTCCATATTTTTATTACTCTTGTCATAAAATCCAAACTCCTTTGTCATGAACTTCAAAACCCCCCAGACCAGATTGGGCTCCTTTTTCTCGTTCAGCACTTATCTTCTGGCTCACCCAACCCTTAGTGGCCTGTGTCAGGCACATCTAGCCACAGGGCCTTTGCACTTGCTGTTATCCCCTGCTTGAAAACACTCTTCCTCCCCTCCCCAATCTCTACTTCTTCCCTACCTCCCTCTCTCAGCTCAAATGCTACCTCCTCAGCCAGGAGCTATCTGACTGCCCCCTGTAAAATGCCCTCTCCCTCACACAGGGGTGGGGGGGGCTTTAAGGAAACTTCCTGGTCCTTAAGTGTGGCCTGCTGCCTGAATCCAAACTTCACATTAAAAAAACAAAAACCAAAATCCTTTTATTAAAAGGAGAGCAGCAGGGAAAGATGAAGCTTTTCTTGCCTCCTTTGGTGCTTAAAAAAGAAGGATCTTGGTTATCAGACGGTTGCATGTTCCCCACCCCTGGTGGGCTCCCTGTCTCCCCCACTGGAGGGTCAACTCTCCGAAAGAAGGTTCTTGTCTCCATCTTTCACTTTTGTATACTCAACCCTCCGCCAGAAATTTAATGGGTACTTAATAAATATTTATAAAATGAACAAATGAATATCTGGCAAGCTGATAACTTTAACCAGCGTTTGTATCGATGATGGGAAATTCCCAGTCTGAGGTTGGCACTGAAGAGGAGGATTAGTAAGAGCTTTAGGAGCATTCCTTAAGAACTTTAAGGAATACTGGGGAACACAAATCTTGTATCCACATGCAAATGATTGGCTGGCAACATGGGAAAGGTATCTAGAATAAATGTGATTTCCACTGTGACCCGAGAAGGTGGGGTCTGAGGTGTCAAGGGGTTTCCTGGTCTTCCCAGGGAGAAGTCAGCAGGAGGGCAGGAGAGCCCTAAGCCTCCCTTCTCCAACCTGGGCAGGGTTCCTCTTACTCACGGGCACATCCTCGGCCAACCAGAGTCAGCAGGGAGTGGCTGTGCCCAGGGGGCCTTGGAGCTAGCTCCACCTGGCTGAGACCAGAGTGGGGTCATCACTTGTAGTTCACACCTGGCTTGAGTCTCCATGAAATTGAATGTAAAGATAATGACTGAAATAAAATCCAACAACTGAAAACAGAGCTGCTTTGGTTGAAATGAGGCAAAGGGCCCAAGCAAGGATTGCTGAGTCGTCCCTGGCTTCTTCCCACAGAACCACAGAAACCCACAGGACACAGTTTAAAACGTGCGATCTCACCTAGACCCCCAGGCGGCCACTGAGCTCTGGGCTGCAGCCCTGGCAGGTGTGTGCAGTTCCAAAGCCTGGTCAGCTTCAGTAGATGGAGGTGTTGCCAGTCAGAGGTGTCTGGCAGTGTGACCAGCCCCAGTGAAAAAAGGGCTCCTTGACCATTCTCCCTCCACCGACCTCTTCCAGCCAAACTGCATAATTGGGAAAGGATCCCCTGCTACTTTCGCAGAGAACCAGGCAGAGCTACATTCACATCACAAAGGAAGAATTCAGTGGGGCTCTCTCGGCCAAGTTTCAGCCCACAATCACTTTTGTCACCAAGTTCCAGTCCCAAGCAGCGGGGGTGGGGGTTTGGAGGGTGTAGAGTGTGGGGGTGGGTGGGATGAAAGGCTCTGAGCCACAGATAGCTACTGCTGCCCCTGTTCCGCCTGGGAGGGAGTTTCGGGACACCTCCCCATGGACCAAGGTCACAGGGTGTCAGGTTCCTGTTTCAACTCAGTGCCAGGAATCTTCTAGATGGTGCACTTGGGAAAAACAAAAAACGACGTGCAAATGAGACATAAGACGGAGGTGGGGGACAGAGGGCCGCCTAGCCAGGGAGAGCTGACCAGAAGAAGAAAGGATGTTAAGAATCTGCAAGGCAGAGTCATGACAGGCAACAGCTGTCCCAGTAGCAGGGACACTCAGCAGGAATCAGGCACCTATCTAAGCTCACCCAGTCCTAGATAGGACCCAATGTAGGGGCCCGCCCAAATAGAACTGTCCCGCCCAGGAAGGAATGAGTAAACCAATCCCTACCCACCCCCAACTCTTTTTTTTTTTTTTTTAAATCATTTTAAGGTTTTTTTTTTAATTGTTAAATCATTGCTGTGTACATTAGTGCAATCGCCTGTGCCCATTCTAAGATGCACCATAGATGTGGCCCCACCCATTATCTTATAATCCCACCCTGCTGACTTGTTTTTCGAACTTAGCCCCCTCGCACCCAAGTGAATAAAGGCTACATTGCCAGCACAGAACGTGGACTCCACTTCCTTTCTGAAAGTCCAGGACTCCAGAACCTGGACTTTCCTTCCTTCCAGAATAACCTCTCATTTTCCATCCTTGACCTCTCAGTTCTCATGCTCACCCTTCAAGGAACGACCAGCTTTACCATCTCTGGGTTTCAGACAGGGTAAGCCACAGGTCCCAGGTCACATGCTGCTAAGCTGCAGGGTCAGGACTCAGGAGTCCACCTCACTCAGGCTGAGTCCCTGGGGAGCCCCTCCCCGGGCAAGGCCTCCACATTCTGCTGGAGTGTTTCATCACCAAAGCCTGAGGGCATGACCACGTTCCTTTTAAAATGACCATTTTGAAGGTTTTGATGTAAACAATCTCTGGGCTCCTGTGTGCCAGGGGCTTTGGGGGATACATAGATGTGTGAGGCAGGGAGATGGGAGATTCTTCCCCATGGAAGGGAAGTTAGGATCAGAGAAAGAGGAAACATCCGTTCCATCTGGACTCTGTGCCAGGCCCTCCGTGGAGCTTTCTCCATAAGTAATCCTTTAAGAGTCATCAGGGCTATTTTACAGATAAAGACACTCATCTATACAAAAATTACAAGAGGTATAATAATTTATCCAAGGTCACACAGCTAGTGCAAGGCAGGGCAAGGTCAGTGTGACTCTAAGAGCTATGCATTTAAGCATCGAGTCTGTCCTGAGTGGGGCAGGTATGCATTTAAGCATCAAGTCTGTCCTGAGTGGGGCAGGTATAAAGAGCCTGTGAAAACAATGTGAGCAGTGTGGGGAGAAGGAAGGGACGCACGGAGCTTGGCAGGGCCTTGAGGTGGCTGCACACTTCCCATGGATGAAGCCAGGGGATAGGAGAAGATTAGGGTGTCCGGGGGATGATTCAGGAATCCCACAGAGATGGGAAAGTGGGCCTCTTCGAGAACATACCATGGCTTGCACAGAAAAGAGGCAGCTTCCCTCCCCCTACTCCAAATACAAGATGTTGGTGAATTTTGTAAGCTCTGACACCACTGGGCCTCCTTGCTAATCTAAGCGTTGGTGAAATTAAGGGAAACAAGTTGATCCTGAAGACTCCAGGGGCTGTAAAGGGAAGGGGCAACTTCATGAACCGCATGTCTCTAGGAGGAGCTTGAGACATAGTGTCTTTCTCAAAGCAGGTGACTGGCATGCAGCCTTAGTTAGAAGGCTGGCACCGGGAACTGGGTCACATCCGATGTTTCTCAGGAAATGTGACATCTCCATCCCTTCCTCTGCCAGGACAGCGCTGAAGGATGTACAGCAGCAGCCAGAATCCTATCACCACCAGCCCGACGTGGGTCTGACACCTTGAACCCACTCCAGGCTCTGGTTATTGGTGTCTGTGGGGATGAACAGCCAACGCCCCCCTGCCAGAGCACACGCGCTGACCACCTGCTGGCTCCTGGCCCCTGGCGTGCAGTCCGTATGCTACATCTCATTTATTCCACTCCACCATCATCATGTAAGGGAAGGACTATTAGATTTGTAGATTTTATCCAGGAATACACTGAGGCACAGGGAGGCTGAGAGGCTCAGCTTGGCAAGTGGTGGCCCTGTCCACAAAGCCTCCTTGTTCAAATTGTCCTCTCCCTGGGGCAGCAGAAAGCCAGCCCTTCAGCCAACCTTGAGTAACTAAACCCAAGCAGGGCAGAATCTCCATCACTAAGAGCTGGACAGACGGCCTCTGAGGCTTAGCCCTGGGGTCTGGGGAGGTGGGAGGAGAGGCTGGAGCCTGCCCCAGTCGCTGGGGACCGTGTTCCTGGCTGCCCACCAGGCTCCTGTGGACCTAGCTGCCATCTGGACATGGCAAACGTTTACTTTATTTTAAAGAGATGGATGAGAGTAGGGGAGAGAGATGAGAAGAGATTCTGATTATTCTCATAATCCATTCTGATGGATTCTGATCATTAAACGTTTGTCAGGAATATAACCTGCAAATATCTTCTTCCGTTCCGAGAGCTGTCTGCTTGCTTTACTTACTGT
>CAUYPK010071797.1:0-23350 GCA_963574355.1 Loris lydekkerianus | reverse complement strand
AACCCATTTCCTATTGACACTGAAAATGTGGATACAATTTTCCAAATGGAACTGCCTGAACTGCAGAATCGTCTCTTCTAAAGATGCATTTAAGTCAAGCAGCCTTCCTAATTTCTATGCATCTCTCCCCTCTGAGACATACCATATATACTCGAGTATAAGCCGAGCTTTTTCGGCACAAAATTTGCGCCAAGTTCGGGTTTTTTGGCACAAATTTTGTGCTGAAAAAACTCAGCTTATACTCAAGTTTATATGGTATCCTAATCTCAGGAACCATGTACTCAAAATGGCAACCATCTTTGGCAGCACTTATGTCTGTGAACAGACTTTTTCCTGAATGAAACATCTGAAATCTCCAACCAGATCTAGACTAACTGATTAACACTTGCTTCACTTGTTACGACTAGCTGTGACAAATATGGAACTGGACATTGACCATCTCAGCCAAAAGCAGGCCCATAGTTCCCATTGAAATACTGGTAAGTTTGTTTATTTAACTTTACTTGTTCTGCATTTTAAATATTGTATTTGTTCCCATTTTTTTTTCTTTACTTCAAAATAAGATATGTGCAGTGTGCATAGAAATTTGTTCTTTTTTTTTTTTTTTTTAACTATAGTCCAGCCCTCCAATGGTCTGAGGGACAGTGAACTGGCCCCCTGTTTAAAAAGTTTGAGGACCTCTGAGACCTAGTACATGGTGGAAAGTGGGGGAAGGGGGGAGCAGAGAGAGGAAATTTCTATCCATTTTAACCAATCTTTCTTTCTATTACTTCAGCAAATTGGTTTGCATTTCGGCTTCATTGTTATTAAAACTTTTGTTTGAATTGGGCTGCAATAAACATTCTGGTACAAATATCTTTGTTATGATGTGTTTTTTGGTCTTCTGGGTATATGTCTAGTAGAGGAATTATAGGATTGAATGGCAGATCTATTTTTAGATCTCTAAGTGTTCTCCAAACATCTGTGTTCTCATTCATAATTGCTAAGTCATGGAAAAAGCCCAAGTGCTCATCGATCCACAAATGGATTAATAAATTGTGGTATATGTACACCATGGAATATTATGCAGCCTTAAAGAAAGATAGAGACTTTGCTTCTTTCATGTTTACATGGATGGAGCTGGAACATATTCTTCTTAGTAAAGTATCTCAAGAATGGAAGAAAATATCCAATGTACTCATCCTTACTATGGAACTAATTTATGGCTTTCACATGAAAGCTATAACCCAGTTATAACTGAAGAATAGGGGGAAGGAGGAATGGGAGGGGAAGGAGAGGGGTGGGGGGCAGAGGAAGGGTGATTGGTGGGATTACAACTGCAGTGCATCTTACAAGGGTATATGCGAAATTTAGTACTGTATATATTCGAGTATAAGCAGAGGTTTTCGGCACAAAATTTGTGCCAAAACACCCAAACTCGGCACAAATTTTGTGCCGAAAAAACTCGGCTTATACTCGAGTATATACAGTAAATGTGGAATGTAAATGTCTTAACACAATAACTAAGAAAATGCCAGGAAGGCTATGTTAACCAGTGTGATGAAAATGTGTCAAATGGTTTATAAAACCAGTGTATTGTGCCCCATGATCGCATTAATGTACACAGCTATAATTTAATAAAAAAAAAAAGAAAAGAAAATGGTTTTCTAGAATGGAATTCAAAAGAAATAAAGAAACCCGAATTGTCTTACAAAAAAAAAACAACAAAAAACTTTTGCATTTCAGCCCTTATCCTGCATTGATTCTCACTAGCCTTCCCCACACTTAACCTCCCTAACTTCTTGAAGCCTTGCATTTCCTTAGCTAATATGGTATCATACTTCATAATTTTTCTTCTAATTGTGACCAATCAACTACTCCCTGCTTTACACTTTCTCAGGCCTTCTTAATTAAATAGCGGTTTTGTTCTCTATTGTGCTTTGATTCTTTGAATAAGTTGTCATTATACAACATATTCTTAGAAAAATTTATCTAAAGTACTTCCAAATATTCAATTATCAAAGTCTATGATTAGTTTCCTTACATACAGGCAGATTTACCCATGTTGTAGTATGCATGTGCATTTGGGTAACACATAAAATGGAAAGTTTATATGTTCAAATATATAGTGTACATATATACATTTATATGTATATATAGACAGATAGATACACACACATACATCTATTTCAACTCATTTTCTTTTTCTCTGTTATGAACAAAATGTTTGTGTTTTCCCACATTTTGTATGTTGAAGCCTAAGCCTCCCTGTGATGGTATTTGGAGGTGGTGACTTTAAGTGTTAATTAGGTCATTAAAATGGCTCTCAAGAATGGAGTGGATACCCTTACAAGAAGAAACAGGAAAGAACTTTTGACCTCCTCTTTGCTCTGCAAAATGTGAGGATATGAAAAGAAAATGGCTGTCTGCAAATCAGAAAGCGTGCCCTCACCAGACACTGGGCCTGCTGTTTTTTGATCGCGGATGTCCCAGTCTCCAGAACTGTGAGAAATTACAGTTCTTTGCTTACGCCACCCAGTCTAAGGTCAATTGTAGAGGCAGCCCAAACTAGGACATTTCCACTCTTAATATATGATATGTCCATTTACTCAGTAGTCCAACAGAAAATAGGTCACTTTCATCTGTTTTTCACTATGCCACTTCTCTATCTGATTAGATCTGAAGTCTTCCTGATTCTGCAACCTATAAACCTCCATCTACAAAGAGATTAGATGAAACCACTGGTTAGTATTCCTTTTGTCTACTTTTATTCAGAAATATCACTAGTTATAATTTATTAAGGTACATATTTCCTTCTTCAATGTAAGCTCTGTGAGGCTCTATCTTCTGTAGCATCATTCTATGACATTAAATATTTTTATGACTCATAAAAACTTAATATTACTATTTACTGAAGAAAGGATAAAGCTTCTTAATAGACAATAGCACAGTCATTGAATGTTCTATAGAGCTAGAAGCAGGTGCTACAGAAATATTTTAAAGTTCTGCCTCAATCGTATGTATAATTATGCCCATATTTCTCCTAATTTACAGATGACCAAACCATCACTCTCTGTTATATCTAGGAAATACTCTTGAATTTGGAATTTGTGGAAGCATAGATTATAAACACAACTGAATTGAATCTTTAGATTACATAGGTAGGGTTGATACCTCAGCAGTAGTTAGTGTTCTGATCCATGTACGTGTTTTGTTTATTCATTTATTTGGGTACTTTTAAAAACCAATTTACTTAGCAAATTAGTTGTCAATGTAAATGCATTTCATAATTGTTGTAAAATTTACTTTTATGCATTTTGAGTTTTCTTTGATGCTTATAGAAGTGGACCTATTTTTTGTTTCATAAAAATTTCTAATTGTGTTTAAATTTTAACAGACGTGAAATTATGTGTAGGTATGGTGTAGAACATAATGTTTTAAAGTATATATCTATTGTAGAATGGTTAAATCTAGCAATTACCAAACACATTCTCTCCCACAGTAATTTTTGTAGTGAGAACACTTAACTTCCACTCTCTTTGCATTTAAATTGTCTAATTGTTTGCTTTCAGTGAATGCAAACACAATTGATTTTTGTATATTAGCTTGTATCCATTGACCTTGCTTAATTTCCTTGCGACTTCTAACAGTTTTGCAGTAGTTTCCGTAGTTCTCCACTGTATATAGTCATCTGTAAGAAGAGACACTTTCCTTTATCTTTTTGGAATTCATGTCTTTTACTGTTTTCCTTTTCCCCTTTGCCTCACGACAACAGGTGGGATGTCCAGTATAATGTGGCCCAGATGTGACGAGGGGCAGGCTTACCTTCTACATGTAGAGGACACAATTTTCTCACAGCTGGACTAGGTTAGATGTAAGCTCATCAGTGAAAATACCTGGATGTCTGGCTTTAACTGTTGACCAAATTGAGAGGTAGAAATCTGTGATATGCAGTTAAATTTTAAAATTCTCTTGGTACCACCAGAACCAGTGTTATTTTTGATGGCTTTCCATCAAAAATCTGTCTTTCCAACCAGAGCTAAATACTATCTCCCATAGACCAAAGTCGTAAGTCAAATCTTGGAGGTTCAATCTGGTGACCAGGCTCTCTGTGTCTCTGTACAAATAAGGACCAAGGACCAGCGTGAGGAGCTGTGCTGGGATCTCTCTTCGAGCCACACCACTGCCTGTGCTATGGTTTACTTGTAGTGCCGTAGCCTCTGCCTCTGCCTCTAAATAAAAGTCTGGTGTTAGTGTGCCCTTCAGAGTCCCACAAGTCTCTTAAAATCTCCAAACATGAGAAAGCTTTGCTCTGTCTCAGGGGAATCCAGTTTTTCACCATTAAGTATGATGTTACTTGTTGCAACTTTTATTATCATTCATGCTCTTGGTTATATTCAAGAATTATTCTTACATTTACAGTCGCATGTCGAATTAAAGACTTGGCATTATTTTAAGTAATCACGGTTTTTCTCATTTTCTTTATTAATACACTAGAATCTCATTGTTTGACTTTTCCTGCGTAAGTGAGCTTTTCACTACTAGGATATGCTTTTCTCAGTTCTTGTATTTTATTCTCTGTTGCTTAGTTCCCTTTGCTATATTTTGTAAAGGATTTTATATCTGTGTTCATGAGGAACATTGGCCTGTGGATTTTGTTCCCTGCTTTCAGTATCTTTGACAGCTTTCGGTTTTGTGGTTACACAAACAAGTTAGAAAGTTTTCTGCTCTTTTGTATTTTCTGAAAGTCTTTGTGAATGATTAGCACCATTTATTTTCTAATATTTGGTAAAATGTAGCATCGAAGCCATTTGAACTTATGTTGATAATTCAATTTTTTAAGAGATGCAGGGGTCATTATATCCTAGATTCCATCGTATGACATTTATAGAAAGTTTTATTTCATCAAGGATTCTATATATTTCATACAAAATAAGTTGTCTGATTTTTTGACGTGAAGTTCTTTGTAATGTTATCTCATTATCTACTCAACATCCATAAGACCTGTGATGAGAAATGGGCTTTCTTGTTCCCAGTATCAGTCACACATTGCTTCTTTTTTCTTGAGTGGTCCATTTAGGACTTATCAAAGTTACTGATCTCACAAACAACCTTTTAGCTCCATCCATTTTCTTTTTTGATGCTGTATTTTCTATTTCGCTTTGCTCTTTACTAATTCTTTCCTTGTGCTCATGCAGGGGGGTACGTTGCCTAGCTTTTATAGTTCCTTAGTTAGGATAGATGGGGGTGGGGATGGGGCGGAACATTTCTTATTTGTATAAGAATTTCAAACTCTAAATTTCATTCTAATTATGACTTTAATTGAAATCAACAATATTTGGCATGCTGATCTTATCATTGCATTATTAGTCTTTTCACAGTACCCAAAGACGGGTAAGATCACTTAGGTTGCATTCAGTCAACCTAAGACAGGGACCAAACCATTGATGTTTGTAGCCCCATGATGGGTAAGACTGAAACTGCAAGAGCAGGCAACCTAAGATAGGGGCTATGTTTATCCACCCTACAAAAAACAAAAGAGGGAATTGTTGGGCCCTGCCATGTGTCTGAGGCCTAGTTCAACTTCCTGAGCCTGACTAGAAGTAGATCCATCGAGCTACTTCTGCGTAGCAATGACTCAGCAAGGCCCGGCCTGAAACTGCCTCTACCTAGATACAGCCAACGTGGTACCATGCCATTGGCCCAACTCTGTCACGCACCTCATCCCCCACCTTCTTTCCCTGCCCCTTCCCCATGCTCTATATAAGTGGCTGCTTGACGCAATAAAGTTGAGTTCCTGCTTCGACAGAAAAAAAAAAAGAAATTAAAAAAAAAAAAATAGAAAGAAGATAAATGGAGATGGTATCTAGTTTAGGGATTAGGAGTTGGGACTGATAGTAGAGAAAAGACCACAAGTTGATGATAAAGTTGGGTATTCAGTGACCATAGGAACTGGATTTTAGGATCGAAATAGTCATCATTTTCTCATGTATGCAGCCAAATTATCATTACAGAGATTATAGATATTCTTTCCAAGCACTGTGCTCAACTATATGCTTCACTAAAAAAACAAAGAAAAATTACAGTTCTCCCAGGAGCCAGGCACCTGTGGCTGTGCACAGTGCTTACACTCATCTTTACAAGCAAGAAATACTATCTCACTGTTACAAGTGAGGACACTCTACAGATGAAACATAAGAGCAGCAAATCTCTCTCAAATATGCATGGAGTTAAGAACAGAATAAAATTTTCTTGAAAACAAAATTTAAAAAAATGAAGGAAGTTAGCCAACCAAGAGTAGAAACAAAGTCAACAATCATTGAATCTAGGTAAATAAAGGAAATAAAGCTGAACCAATGAGAGACTTTATTATAGAAGACAACACAGTTGACATGAATCGAGAAATTAAACAGTCCAACATAAACCAAGAAGGTATTTTTAATAGACATGTACCTGCTGATATAGTCCAGATGTTTCGGTGCATCTCTCAAATTTAAAACTAGTGGCATTGATAGAAATGTACCCTATTGCATTTCTTCAAAGAACATTCGGAATAAAGTAGTTCCCTAGGCAGCAGTTCAAACAAAGCTGGTTCCCAATCCAGCACTGTCCCAAAGATATCATGGAAAACACTGGCATCATTTGCAAAGACATTTTTGTATTTTTAGTGTACTTTAACATCCTCTAATACTTTCCACTCAGAAAATGTTTATTTTAAGAATAACTGCCCAGATATATTGTATTTTTTTTTTTTTTTTTTTTTGTACATATGAGGCAACTGGTCAGAGTAGCAGGCATGTTTCAAAGTCCTGACTGTCAAACTCAACTGTGGCCACCGGTTTCTCATTCGGTTTAGTGGGCAGTTAAACAGGTGCAATAGAGATAGCACTCACTGCTTAGGAAAAGTCCTGAATTTATGAAATTTTAGAGAGGACAACCAAAGAAATCACTTGAAAGAAAGGAGTAGGTGTTCTGAATAAAAGAAAATGACAATTAAAATACTGTAGCTGGTTTCACAAATTGTCCCAATTCTTCTCTCAAAACGTTTTAAAATGGCTAGTAACTCATCCACATATCCATTCCTAATATTTGATATGAGAGCATAATTTCCTTTTGTCTTTTTAACTTAAAAGAGAAATGACTTAATACTTAAAAGAACACAGCTACAATTTATGTTTACAGACACTAATAAACATGACATTTTAAAGATCTTTTTTTCTCTTCTCAAAACATTAGTGAAGGAAACTTAAAGGATGGAAGGCAAAGTGGTTCTCACACTTGAATTAGGAATAAAATCCCTGCCAAGGATGGAAGCATCTAAATCAGTTATTTATAACAGGGCCACAGCACACTGCTGTGCCATGAGAGGATCCTGGGTGTGCTGTAAAAATTTTTAAAGATTGTTAATTAAATTACTATAAAACTTTGAAAGAAATTCAAAGCACAGTAAGTGTATTCTTTTTCTTACTTTTTTTTTTTTTTTTTTTGATCAACATAATTTAAGTGTGCTATGGAAGTTTAATCATAGATTCGAGTGTGCCATGAGATAGAAAAGGTTGAAAATCACTGATTTAAATTTAAAAAGTAGGCAGTTTGAATACATGTTTAAGGTAAACAAATATACTAGACAACTTAAATAATAAAAAGGCTTGGATGGGTTCAGGGAGAATAATCCTTTCCATCAAAGTCAAAACCAGGAATTCATATAATACTGGGATGTTCAGGGAATAGGGTTATGAACAATTTTACATGCTGAGAAGTGAGGTGAGGAATCAGAACAAGTAGGAAATGAAACATGCTGAATGATGCCCATCTGTGCAGCTGTCGCATCACCAGGACAAGCACTGGGGGGCGTCATCTGGTTTCTGGTGGTAATAACTTGGTATGCAGAAGTCTGGACTTCTGGGTGGAGAATCTAAGAGTGCTTTACAAAGAGTTCCTGTTACCTAAGTACTTCTGAAGCAAATGGAATATAAGGACAAAGTAAACAGCAAGAGGTGAAGAGGGTGTCCCGGGAACACAGCAGCATAAGCAGCAAATACAGATATTTCAACTTTACCATGAGTCCCTACAGGTGTTTTGATGTTTTTATTTTTTAGGTTTCTTGAGGAATTAAATATTGTATTAGACAAAAAGAATGCATTTTCCAGCAGGTGTTTGAAGCTGCCCCGGGGTGGGTGATGCTGTCGCAGCGCCAGACCACCCCCGCCGCACCACTGCCGGCCTTGCCAGGGCCTGGAAACAATGAACGCAAACCAATGGCCCAAATGTCTTCAGGGAGGACTGGCTCATGAAGATTTGTGGTGTGGGCCTGTGCAGATGCCGGCTCTGGAGCTCCTTGCTCTGTCTTTCCCACTAATTCTAGATCGTAGCCTCAACCAGCCTAGGGTATTTCGCTCGGGTTTTAATAGGACCAAGGTGGAGGCATTGGGTCCCAGGCACATCTGGACCCTGTCTCCTGGTCTGATGATCTTGAAGGCCAGGACCACGGTGAGGGTCTTTGCCAGGATGAAGGAGACAGCCACAGTGAACATAATGGCAAAGGTGGTCTGGTGGAGGAAGCAAGTGGCAGCGGTGGGACGGCCAATGAAGAGCAAAGCAGAGAGGGCACAGAGGGCCAGAGAGGTGAGGAGAATGTGGCTGAGAGCTCTGTTGTTGGCCCTGACCACTGGTGTGTCCTGGTGCTTCAGAAACACCCCAAGGACCAGCACTGAGTAGCCCAGCCAGCACGAGTGCTACTGAGGCCAACATGAGGCCCATGGGCTCCTCAAAGGCCAGGAAGGTCTCTGTCCTAGGCAGGCAGCTGTCTCTGGTGTGGCTTGAGTACTGTTCCTCTGGACACAGAAGACATTGCTTCATGTCTGTGAGAGACACACAGTATCTCCAACGTGACAGTAATGATACCAACTATGTGGAGGGATGCTCCCTGTGAACCCTGCAGAGTGTTTCACCCCTGTTAATGTGTTGATGGATTGTTCTGAACTGCGAGTGCCAGGATGGGCCACATTAGACCCTGCGGCACAAGAAAAACTGTGCAGTCCACATACATATTTGTATTTGGGCTTTTCAGTGGTTAAATTTTTCCAAGTAGTAGCAGTAACTATTCTTATTAGCAATTGCTGTGGGCTGAGTTATGTCCCCCCCCTCCAGTATTCATATAAGTTCTGACAATTAAGTTTGCGAACTTGCCACAAGGCGCTTATGTTGGCATACTGTACAAACAACTCAAGAAGGCTTCATAACCTTGGTATATCAGTGTCTCACCACTGTGTTCATGTTAACATGTGGTGATGTTTTGCTGAGTGGAGTTCATTATTGTTGTTTCCTGTTTTTGTTTGCCATCATGAGAATGTTAGAGCTTGAACTAGAGCAATGAAAAAACATTAAATTTCTTGTTAAACTTGGAAAAAAAAAAAGAATGCATTTGCCACTGATGATAAGAACTTTACTTGCTGTAGACGGCCATTATTGGGATCTGGTGCATTTGCTATCTGAACATCCTGTCACTGATTGGGCCACCTTTGAGGTTCTGGCTTCCACTTCTTCTGTCTCATGGTGTGTTCTCCGTCAACAGTCAAAACAACCCTTTTAAAACAGTTTAGATAACTTCATTCTCTGCTGACACCTTCCAATTAAGGTGGAATCATTTTCCAAGTTCTAAAAGTTTATTTTCCCTGTCCAAAAGATGGAATGCCATAGTTTGAGCTTCCTGCCTTGTTTAAAGATTCAAATAACTGAACTCCCAGGGAGAAACAGCAGAGAAAAAGAGAAATAAACAACAGGGATTCTCCCTTCATCTTCTTCAGGCAACACAAGTTCCTTTTTCTGGTTTCCCTGAACAGAGAGCTCTTCTCTTACTTTTTTTTCCTTTGAGAAACTTTATTTCAGTATATTATGGGGATATATGTATGTTTTGATTACATAGTTTGCTCTTGTTAATGTTAAGTCAAAGTTATAGGTGTGCCCTTCACCCAGAAAGTCTGTGATGTACCAGTTCAATGTACCCACTGGGTGGGAATTTACCCTTCCCCTTCCTCTCCTCACCCTAACTTGAATTTCATGACTTTTGCTTCCCTGTGAGCACACAGGTATTGTTCAACTAGTTCCAATATGGTATTGAGTAATGTGGTGTTTGTTTTTCCATTCTTGTGATAATTCACTTGGGAGAATGGTCTCCAATTCCAGCCAGGTTGTTATGAAAAATACTAGGTCACCATCTATTTTGTGGCTGAGTAGTGCTCCATGGCACACATGTGCCACATTTTATTAGCCCATTCATGTACTGATGAGAACTTGGGTTGTTTCCGCATCCTTATAATTGTGAATGGTGCTGCTATGAACATTTACGTGCAAGTGTCTTTATTATAAAATGTCTTTTTTTCCTTTGAGTGGTCATGGAACTTGATCTGTACTCAGGTCAAAAGCAGGAGACAAACAAGGACAAAAATATGAAACATATCCCTATTTCAATTCTTATTCAGGTTTTGGATTCAGGTTTCTTTCTGCCTACTATTGTTCACTTTGCAGAGTCTTCACAAAGTTGCTTTTTGTCTTCTGTACAGTGCCTTTTGTGTTATCAGTGGGAGATGCAGGCTTATTCTATCTCAGCTGGCATTGGAAGTGGCCTATATTCTATTCTGAACATAGCAACAAGAGAGAGCCTTTAAAAAACATAATGTAGAGCATTTCATTCCTCCGTTCAATGTCTTCCCACTCTTTCTTAATTAAATCATTTGCTTAACTTTGGTGTACCAAAGAACATTATCAAGAAAGTGAAAAGATAACTTACAGAATTTCTTGGAAAGTATCTGGAAATTGTATTTTATATCCAGAGTGCATGAAGAATACTTACACTTGGCTACAGAAAGACATAATGGTTAAAAACGAGAAAAAGATTGAATAGAAATTAATTCAAAGAAGAAATATAACTAGCCAATAAGCACACAAAAATGCTTAATATCATTAAGAAAATCAAAATCAAAATCACAATGAGATACCATTTTGCACCCAGCAGCGTGTTCATATGATAGAAAAATGAAGACTATGAAGACAGTTAGGTGGTTCCTAACTGAAGACTGTGGAAGACAGTCGGGCAGTTCCTCCTAAAGTTCAAGCCTAGAATTGGCAGATTACCTAGCAATTCCACTCTTTGGTATTTACCAAGGAGAACTAAAAACATGTGTTCATGCATGCAAACATTTGCACACAAATATACCCAGCATCACTATTTGCAATAGTCAGTTGGAAATATACCAAATATCCATCAGCAGATTAATGGATCAACAAAATGGGGAATATCTCTCAGCCATAAAAACGAATGAAGTACAATACTTGCCGTAATACAGATGAATCCTGAAAACACTATGAAAAGTGAAAGAAGCCAGGCACAAAAGGTCACATGTGATTCTACTTGTAGAAATATTCAGAAGAAGTAAATCCACAGCAATAGAAAGCAGATTGAAGAAACAGGTAAATAGGAATAGACTGTTAATGGGAATGGAGTTCTCTTTTGAGGTGATAAAAATATTTCAGCACTAGATAGATTCAGTGGTTGCACATTATGGATATACTGAATGCCATTTTAAAGTATATTGTACACTTTAAAATAGGTTCTTTTATGTTATGTGAATATCACCTCAATTAAACAACAATACCATGATGTATTGTTTATAAGAGCCCATAAGGTCCTTAGGATCTGATGACATGCTACATTTCTACTACCCTGCCCTTCACATACAGACACACACACACACACACACGCACACGTGCACCTCACTTCCTGCTGTTCCTTACACCTCCACGTTGGGTCTTTGTACTTGCTTTTCCCTTCATTTGGTACCCAGTACTCCCAGGGCTTATTTTGCCTTTCCCTCCTGTCACTGCTTAACTATTCCATCTCAGAGAGGCCCTCCCTGACTACTCAAAATAAAATGACTAACTCTCACCCCTTTCACTCTCTGTTATTCTTCTTCTTAACACTTATCATTATCTGACGCATCATATTTACCTGTTTATTATTTGTTTCCCCTCTAGCACGTAAGGTTCATCAAGACAGGTTCATTATTTTAACCCATGATATCCCATATATTTCAAACAAGCCTGGTTCAGAGAAAGCAATTAATCAGTATTTGTTGAATACATAAATATCATGTAGATAAAGTTACAAAATATATAAATATACTATGCTTAGGGACACATGCATATGTGTGTAGAAAAACCATGTGATGTGGCAAAACCACAATGATAAACACAAAATTCACTTAGAGATTCACTCTGGAGAGTGGCTAAATGGGAGTCAGGGGGATGAGATCATGAGAGGTCAAGAGAGCTTCAATTTTACTAGGAAAGTTCTATTTAATTGGATGTCATTTAATGAGTGTCTATTAAGTTATGCTTTGTGATACTGTGATGTATACCACTGCATACAATCTTTCAAATGCATCAAATATTTCACAAAATTTTAAACAGAATAATTATTCAGTAATATTTAAAAATACAAAATGTACATGGTTTATTATTTGCTTAATTAAATGTAAATTACTGTACTTGCTTTCTCCTTTTAAGAACATTATTTAATCCTTTAGAAGAATATAGGGATGTTTCACCATGAAGGGCCCAAAGCTAAGCATCACTAACATCCGTGAGGGTGCTCACGCTGCAGTCGCAGTGACTTCTGTTACTCTCTTCCTAACCTACTAGGAAGTGGCTTTCACCCATGCCCAAATAGATCACCAGCTGCTTCAAATTTATACTTATTTGGAAATGTCTGCTTCTGTCTGACTGTAATAGTGATAAAATAAATTTGTAGAAGCATTAGCTATAGAAACAAATCTTACAAATAATCAGGAGTCATATCTGAGGCCCTCCTCTCAGAACATATTAAAACACATGCCTTCAACTATCAATAAAAAAAGTCACTGTGATTTTAGTTTCTGTTCAAACAATAAAATACATCAAACCTATTGGCCTCTCAGAACATTATAACTGGTTGCTAGGTATGTGATAGTTTAGCTTAATATTACCAACTCTGACAAATTTGTATGGAAACAAATGTAGGAGAAAATAAGATGAATTTATTATATTTTTCTATTTGTTATTTATTCATCTCTGGATAACCTCTGACAATTTTCAACTTGATCTCAAGAAAACTCATTCTATCGTTTAACTGAAAGAAGACCCTGTATGTGTTCAAGACAGATTACCTAACAATCCACAGGGCATAAAAAAGCACAATGTCAACAATAAAACATGATCTATATACTTAATATGAAAATTTCTCTCATTTACTGATCGCAAAAACAACATACTGCCAGTGTGTCTAGCTGGATTCATTAGCAAACAAACACCCCATTAATGTTACAGAAAACTAAAGCTCTGGGGACCTTTGATGTTTTTCTTTAAGAGATGAATAAACTGAGCTTGTGGTGAGAGAAAAGACATTCCTTTTTATAGTTAAGAGGCAGAATTAGGTCTAGAATTCATATCTCTTTATTTATATTTTAGTCGTCTTTTCAGTATACCTCTGGCAATGGTTTTCATACATCATGTCTTGGTTGTACTATCCAGGGATATAAGCTCACAGTGTGGGGAAGAAATAAAGAATACTTCTTTGGCTAAGTGAGCTATGACTTTATAACCATGGCTGGCCAAAGGCCCTGAAAACCCTGTCAAAATATTTCAAGTAGCAGTATCAATCATGATTTGGAGCATGCTGTGAATAGTACATAGTGGATGAGACATGTTTAAACTATATAAATATGAAGTTTAAAGTTATTTGTCAATTCCCCTTCCTAAATTTGAGATTTCTAACAGCTACTATTCACATTCATCTTTATTTTAAGCTTTGTTCTGGCTGCAGTAAAGTGTAATTCCTAGTTAATGTACTGAACTTACTGCAAATAAGTTCATACCCCAAAGTCAAAGTAATGACACTCATAACATACATGCATCCATAAAATACATGAAATGCACCCATAAAATCAGAAATTTTAAATTAACACATTGACCCATTTCTTGAAATAAGGAAAGGCAGAATCAAAGTTTAAGTATGGTCATTGTTTAAGTCTAGCAAATGTCCCTGTATCCCACGAAAGACTCTGAGAGAATTGATTCATGATTCCAGATGACCTACTGGTGATTGATTAGCTCTGCCAGAAAAGAAATTGCTAAAGTGTTTACTTTGCTGATATAATATAGTGCTCCACCCCCTCTTCTTGAAGGCTTCCACAGCCAGTCAACTCTGCTGGTGTTCAGACAACCTTGTTTGGCCAGGCCAATGCCCAGCTTCTGCATGAAGTGTTATAAATAATATGGCATTTTTATCTGAAAAACTTTTTAATCTTTTTCTTTGGAAAAATAGGCTCTTTACTGGCAATATAAAACTTCATCAAACTATTCTTTACAGGCTACCCAAATTAATTATATTTTTGAAAAATTAAATATGAAATTTTAATTGAAAATCAGGATGTATTTCATAAATCCTTAGGAGACAGAATGTGTGTTAAATAACAGACTTGGATTTGGGGATACGGTACCTATTGTTCTGTAATGTCATTGGTAATTTTAGTAATAGGAAGATATACACATCTCTATTTATGATGTTATCATCTACATAGTAGAGTCATGGCCATGTAGTTAAATTCCTCACACGATGAACATGAAGTAAGGAAAGCAACAGTATTTTCACATTCAATAATTATTTTTAGATGTAAAAGTATTGCCATCTGTCACAGTCACAGATTCAATGATTAAAGTAAAAGAAGACAAAAATACTTCCAAATTATTACGAAAAAATCATACAACTATGTTTTTAAAGTGTTAAGAAAATGTTACCCCTCATGAATCACATTATGTCATTAAAATAGATAACTGAGGATAACAAAGTAAGGATATAAAGTAGAAATAAGCCCAAGAGAGTAACAACACCAAATGAAGAAAAGCCCAGCACATTATCTCTGCTGTCAGCTTTTGATTGCCATTTTACCTCAAGTCTTTTTTTAGGTCCTTCTCTTGATCTGAGCAGTTGGTAGACAACTACACTGTTTTAAACACAACTTTCTGTCTTGCATAGAAAGCATATCTGAAAGATGTGTACTTATATAGGAGAGAATTTTGTTAGGCTCATTTTTGTGAAACTTTATAAAAACTGACAGACTGAATATCTCCATATGCTAATCTTCATTCTTGTCATCTTGAATCAGATGCCTTTCAGGGAAATTCAATATTTATAACTGAAGAACCAACAGAGTGATCAAATTTACAAATCTTTCTGGACCTGCTTTGTGGAGGACAATGGACAAGGCACTGTAAAAGCCTGAGACAGATGAGACTGACGCATTGCTCAGCAGACAGTGTGGACAGGTGGGCAGGGAACAGACTTTAGAGACACAGTGATTGATACAAATACATGCTGACTGCTGGCTGGATGGGTCATCTGGCCACATGAATTTTTGAGAGCTGAGATGACCCTCCATTTAGAGTCTGAGACATAGTAGTTATTTAAAACATGTTAGTATCTGTTTGTTCACCTTTATTTTCGTCACATTCTTCACTGTCTCAGAGTTGTACATATAGACATGTATACAACTAATGATGTGATGAGAACATCAGACATTCTGTGACAGGGAGACAATGAGACTGCTACGAAAGGCAAGGGAAAACGTTTGGTTCTGACAGAGAAGAATGGGGGTGCTCTGTGGAGCAGGTGTGCTCAATCTGGTTTTTGAGGAGCGGGCAAAATTTCCATAGAAAAATGGGACTTTGGGGAGAAGGGTATGTTCAGGCTGGTTCTTGAGGAATGGGCAAAATTTCCGTAGATAATGTTCTAAGTTGGTGGAGGGACAGATCTGTGGCACGTGTGACTGAGTTGCTTGGTAAGCACCAGGCTTCATTTGTGCCCATGGTGGCACTGTTCTAGGCACAGTGGATACATTCAGTAAACGACGTAAGACAAGTATTCTTATCCTGACAAAGGCAACAATCGACTATCCTCATAGCAGCAAGGAAAAAAAAGTAGAAAAAACAATACGTAATATGCATCAGTTTTCTGTTTCTTGAAATTGTATTATACCAAAAGTATTTTCCATACATGTGTTATGCTCAGAACTAGGTGCTACGGAAAACCCTAAGCATGCTGGAAGGCCAAAGAAGGTGGACTGCCTGAACTCAGGAGTTCGAGACCAGCCTGAGTGAGAGTGAGAACCTGTTTCTACTAAAAATAGGAAAACTAGCCAGGCATTATTATGGGCGCCTGTAGTCCCAGTTATTCAGGAGGCTGAGGCAAGAGGATTATTCAAGCCTGGAAGTTTGAGGTTGCTGTGAGCTGTAGGGTGACAGAGTGAGACTCTGTCTCCAAAAAAAAAAAAAAAAAAAAGAAAGAAAAAGAAAAAGAAAAAAGAAAAGAAAAAAAATTAAAACCCTATTAATTATCCTATTAAATATGGCTAGTAGGTTTCAGAAATTTGTAAGTGAGTCCAGTGGACAAAATGAATCCATAAGGAATAATTAATTATAAATATTGTGACACAGATTATAAACAGAACCAGAATTGAGACTAGGAGGTAAGTGTAACAATATATTTCATTTATAGGCTTTCAGCCATTTCCGTTATTCATTAATATAGACTTCTTGACATATTTATTCAACAAATTTGAATATAAATCAAACTTTCATTACTTGAACTGTTCTCCTAAATGATGAATAATCATACCCAGGCTTTCGAGGTAAGCAGAACTGAATTCAAATTCTTTACTTCTATTTTCTAGTTGTCACATTTTTCTTATTTTGGTTTTATATATATTTTTATTGAAGTTTAGTGTACATACAGTAATACTCTGAACATACACTTCTCACTAATTATCATAAGGCAAATCACCCTTCAGATCACAAAATAAACATTACCAGCTACCCTGAATCCTTCTGCCCCATCAGGACCCTTCTGACTATTTCGTTCTTCTCACCTCCATAAAGGTAACCACTGTTCTGAATTTTACAAAGGTGTTTAGTTTTGTCTAAACAAATAAAATTTACCCATATGAAAACTCGTATAAGTAAATTTTTATCATTTTCACATGTATGTAGTGTACTTACACATACATTTCTCTTTGGTATACAGTTTGGAACAGGATTCCGGAGTCATTTGTCTTGAGAATGTTCATTTTTTACCAGGTAATGACAAACTCACTTGCCCCCAACAGTGTTAGAGAATATCCTCGTTTCATATCCTTACCAACTCTTAGAATGGTCTAACTTTTAAATTTTAGCCATTTTGGGGTGCGGTGGTACATTATTTTGATTCGAATTGCCATTTCCCAGTTACTAATAAGGGTGAGAATTAATATATTTTATTGGTTTAAGACATTTTCTTGAAAAAATATCTGTTGAAACAGGAAAATACCTGTTTCTTATTTTTCTATAGTGGAAGGACTGCTTTTCATATTAATTTTCTGAAGTTCTTTGGATACATTCTGAATAGAAAAACTTTATCAGCAAATGGCTTAGTTTTTTCTCTTGCCTTTCTATAATCTTAATAATGTTTTGAGATGCATAGAAGTTACTGACCTTAATGAAATCTATGAATCCTTTTCTTTCATATGCTGTGAAGAAAATTTCCTCTGCACCGGGTCATGAAATTAGTCTCTTCTGTGATGTTCTAAATTAGAAGTTTTTTTGTTTTTTTTTTCAACCTTTCATATTATTATTTAAAATCCAGATGCAATTGATTTTTATATATTGTTTGAGAAAAGGATCTTTTTTTTCATATTGCTATCTCATTAATCTAGAAAAATTAAAAAAATTCTCTATGCTTTGTGCTGCCAACTACGTCATACATTGTGTGTATAAATAGCAGTTCTATTTCTGAGCTGTCTCCTCTGCTCCACTTCTTTATTTGGAAACCTTTCCCCAATACTACTATGTCTTATTTACTTAAGTTAAAAATGTCTTACTCTCTGGTATAGCATATTCTTTTATATTTTTGTTTCCAGAGTATAGAGCTTATTTCTGACCATTTGAGTTTCCATATAAATTTTAGAATTACGCTTGGTGCCTGTAGCTCAGCGACTAGGGGGCCAGCCACATACACCAGAGCTGGTGGGTTTGAAGCCAGCCCGGGCCTGCCAAACAACAAAGACATTTACAACCAAAAAAATAGCTGGGTGTTGTGGCAGGCGCCTGTAGTCCCAGCTACTTGGGAGGCCGAGGCAAAAGAATCGCTTAAGCCCAAAAGTTGGAGGTTGCTGTGAGCTGTGACACCACGGTACTCTACCTAGAGCGACAAACCCAGGGTGATGGAGTGAGACTCGGTGTCAAAAAAAAAGGGCTTTCTTTCCTACCATTTTATTTAAGTTTATATTTCTATACTATTTTCAAGTGTATAGAAGGGCTACTAAGCTCATTGATTTTTCAGTATTCCTTTAAGAATATATATTTCCATCTACACATGGCTTTAGCTGCACCTTGTAAGTTCTGATATACAGTAATAATATTATAAATCAACTTAAAATATACTCTACTTTGCCTGTTGATTTCTTGTTTTACCTATATGTTACTTGGGAAAATATTTTTTCATTTTTCCAATTATTAATATAATTTTTATATTAATTTCTAGCTTAACAGTACTATGATCAAAAAACTAGATCCAGAAATTCTGAAAGATTTGAACCTTTTAAATATATTGAGACTTTGTTTTTGTCTCATAATATTTAAATATTACTTATGTACAGAGAAGAATACTCTGTGGTTGCTGGATTTGGTAACAAAGGTAAACTTTGTTAGTTGTGCTTTTCAAGTTGTTGTTATGCTTACTGCTTTTTTATGTATGTGATAGTTCTATTGGCTATTAGGAGTACTCTATTACAAAATCACATATTATCTTAATGTATGTCTATTCGTAATCCTAGACAATTTCATTTAATTTTCATGGTTGAAGTATTTTAAAATTGGGTTTCAGACCTCTTGAGTATTGGTCTATTTTTAGTTTACTCTTTTGATTTACTCGTGTGTAGAGTTCTTTGATATCCCATCCCTAACACTAGGCCCTCCCCCACTTTCTTGGGGGCCTTAATTTTTTAATTCTTTTAAGTTTTATTTTATTATTGATTCATAATAACTGTCCATATTTATGCGGTACGATGTGATTTTTGACATATATACATTTTGTAATGATCAAATTAGGGATATTAGCATATCTATTGCCTCAAACATTTAACATTTCTTAGCGATAAGAACATTCAAAATCTTCCATCTGGCTATTTTGAAATATACAGTATTTGTTTGTTAATTATAGTCTCCTTATTGTGCAATAGAACACCAGACGTATATGCTCCAATCTAACTGTAACTTGGCACCTGTTGACCAGCCTTTCCTCACTCTCTCACCCCATACTCCAGCCTCAGGTAACTACTACTCTACTCCCTATTTCTCTAAGACAAGCTTTTTCTAGGTTTCACATGTGAGTAAGATCATGTCAGTATTTGTCTTTCTGTGTCTGGCTTATTTTATCTAACATAATGTCCTGCAGGTTCATCCAGGTTGTCACGAATGACAGAGGTTCATTTATTTATTTTTTATGGCTGAAGTGTAGTCCATTATGCATATGTACCACAGTTTCTTTATGCACTGAATTATAATTTTTGCCTACATAATCCTATGAAGTTAGTAAAAGTTCTAATCATCTTGTCAGGCTCAAAGCCACTTGTGGAATTACAGATAGCCACAGGGCTACAGCAACCCAAATACTGAGTTTACGTTTTGACAATTCTTCTCTCAGAGCTTTGACGTATAATTCTTTCACTGCCTTCTTAGCTCTTCAGAGCTTTCAAACATTTCTATAAAGACATTTTCCAGTCTTTATAATTATTATTAGAAGTACAGTTAGTTCTAATTATTACTCTTCCATTATCAGTAGTGGAAGTCTTGCTAACTGTGATTTTTACTTAATCTGATGATTTCTTGTTCACTCTTATAAAATAAAAATAAAATTACTATCTTAAAAACTTTCAGTGCATACTTTGCATACAGTAGTAACTCAGACAAGAATTATATTTGACTTCATACATATTCTACTTACTTAGAAATGCAGTCTGGTGGCTTTATAGATTTTTATACATTTTACAAGCCAAATGTCCCTACTTGACATCTCTCTCCATGTTCCATCTCATATTCATCATTCGCTGTTGCCTTCAATCTGCTTCTGCTGCCAATATCTCATACTGAAAATATACAAAACTAATTCATCTAAGTAACTCTTCAAAGTCATTTGGTCCTGTAAAATTGCATAAATCTCTTCATAGGAACATTGTTTCTCAACTTATTTCAGCCTAAGAACTTTGAAGTTGTCTTTGAGTCTGCCTTCTACTCTGATGAATTCAACCACAAAGATTTTACTTGTTCTTTAAAATGTCATTCATTTATACTCTTCTTATTTTCATTGCTTGAAGTTGGTTGTGATACTTAGCGCTGTGTCTTTGGACTATTTTAAAAGTCTTCTAATTTTCTTCTCTACTTCTAGGCTCTTAGATGTTCTGTCCTTAGACATTCCCTCTATCCTGCAGTTCTGTCAGATTAATGTAGTAATCTCGATAGTAGTACACTTTCCCTTAAAGCCCTTAAGGGGTTTAGATTTATTGAAATAAATCTGTACATTCTAAAATAGATTCCAAGCCATTAGGTGAGATGCAAGCCCTTCTATCTTATATTATTAGTTCTTCAAATTTATTTTTAAACTATTACAGATGAAATTTCTGCTCTGGACACATCAATATATGCAGGTCTCTGGACTGCCTGTGCTCCTCTTCATGTAGTTTTTACACAATATCTATGTCTTTCCTCTGTAACTTACAACTTCTTCCACTTCTCTCAATTTATCTGAGTTCTGTGTACCCTGAAAAGCTGAATCAATCTGTATCATCTTTGTTAAATCTTCCTGCCCATCAGAGATGGAGAAATTTCTAACTTCTTTTGAAATCTACAACATATGCCTGGATATACTAAAGTGCTTTGAGAAACTGTGGGCATTATAGTCAAATGAATCTGGCTTGATATTATTTTCCAGCTGTATAATCTTCAGTAAGTTTCTTAACTTCATGGAACTAGTTAATTGTAAAGCGGAGTTAGTATTAAATCCTTTGGAATGTTGTTATAAAAATTAGATATGATAGATGCCACAGCTGAATACAGTCTAATGAGCCTAGCACATAATAGTTGCTAAAATAAATGGTAGACATTACTTTTATCATTACCAATCATATGACTTATGTAAAATTATTGATAATTATGTGCTCTTTTATTACTAGGTATTGTTTATACACATTTTATATATCCTACAAGAATATAAATAAATATAAATAAATAAATAAGAACCATGTATGTACCTGTGCATACAACACAGTATTCTACAAATAATAAGTGCTTGAAATGGTTTGTTGATTGATAACATATTTACATTTTAGAAGATAATATCCTCACCTTTATTATAATACTATTTTAAGTTTATACAAGAGGTTAAACTTGTAAAAAATTCTTCCAGCTGTGGTACAGTCTGATAAGAATCTGAATCATTCCAGCTTTAGAAATCAGCAAACACAAGCATATTGATTGTGCTCAACCACAGAAGCCTTCTTGTGCTGAATAATCCAATCAAATGTCGTTTTGGCATGAGAGAAAAAGTAAGTTTGATGACAGGCAAAGGTCTCAGTGGGAGGAAAAATCAATTTCAGTCATGGAAACAAGAGGAATCAATATGCAGACCACCAGTCCACAAATACACTGTGAGGTCTTATAGGAAATTAGAATGCTACATACCCTGTTCAAAAAAAATAAAAGTACAAATATTGCTCTCCAAAATATGATCATTTAAAGTTTGCATACTTTCACTGGAGAATTATTAAATATCCCCAATCAACCTGATCTAAGGAACATCGTGATAATGAACATAAATCTCATTTAGACACTTGATACATACGAACAGACCCACAGGTACACATTAACACAGGCATAGAGAGACACACATATATTGAAAAGACATCGCAACAAGAGTTGTCCCTTTTTTTTCCTGATTACAAAATACTATCTAGGTTAGCTTTCGCTCTTTTAGACCTTTCAAGAGTTAAATAAGCCAACTCCATTTATACAGCTTATATGTTCAAAGAACTTTGTTTGTAACCACTAATTTAAAAAATTTGCTAATTGCCGGTATGATTTCTGAGATAGAACTCTTAGAGACACCAAGGTTACAAACTTAGAACACTAAGATAGAACAATTTGCTTAAAAAAACTTTTCATAGCATGATGTATCCACTTTATGACTTGTCCTTCAAACAACTGATCTGTGGTGGGAAAAGGAGGGGATTGCCACACACCAGGAATTCACAACCTTCTGGTTGACTTCAAAATTCATAAGACCAGTGTGAGCTAATTCATGTATCATCTAGTTCTAAAAAAGTTTAAATGTGGCTTGAAAAACTCAAGAGTTACCCAAATAATAATTAAAAGAGATAAGAAATACACTTAATTTAAAAAGTAGAGGCAGCAGAGAAATTATGTTGATACAAGTATTTGTGTATATGATATCTCAGGCACTGGTAACAGGCTCCTCATAATGCCAGTTCTATGCTTTTTAGCAGTCAACATAAAGGGGGATTAATTATAAAACTCCTCTCAGGATAAGACAATATTCAGGAGATGTAAACTGTTCTTGATTTAAAATACAGGTAAGCTTATTCCTACAATTACATAATGCAAGGTATAAATGTTACCACAATTTCTTTTTTTTTTTATTATTAAATCATAGCTGTGTACATTAATGCGATCATGGGGCACCATACACTGGTTTTATACAGTTTGACACATTTTCATCACACTGGTTGACAAAGCCTTCCTGGCATTTTCTTAGTTATTGTGTTAAGACACTTATATTCTACATTTATTAAGTTTCACATGTATCCTTGTAAAATGTACCACAGGTGTAATCCCACCAATCACCCTCCCTCCACCCATCCTCCCCCTTCCCTTCCCCATATTCTTAGGTTATAACTGGGTTATAGCTTTCATATGAAAGCCATAAATCAGTTTCATATCAGGGCTGAGTACATTGGATACTTTTTCTTCCATTCTTGAGACACTTTACTAAGAAGAATATGTTCCAGCTCCATCCATATAAACATGTAAGAGGTAAAGTCTCCATCTTTCTTTAAGGCTGCATAATATTCCATGGTTTACATATACCACAGTTTATTAATCCATTCGTGGATTGATGGGCACTTGGGCTTTTTCCATGACTTAGCAATTATGAATTGGGCTGCAATAAACATTCTGGTACAAATATCTTTGTTATAATGTGATTTTTGTTCTTCTGGGTATATACCTAGTAGAG
>CAUYPK010071796.1:0-47548 GCA_963574355.1 Loris lydekkerianus | reverse complement strand
AATGGAAGAAAAAGTATCCAATGTACTCAGCCCTACTATGAAGCTAAATTATAGCTTTCACATGAAGGCTATAACCCAACTATAGCACAAGACTATGGGGAAAGGGCCAAGGAAGGGGAAGGGAGGGGGGAGGTTTTGGTAAAGGGAGGGTAAAGGGGCCACATCTACGGTGCATCTTAGAATGGGTACAGGTGATTGCACTAATGTACACAGCTATGATTTAACAATTAAAAAAAATTTAAAAAAAAAAAAGATAACTACAATGGCTACAGGTAGGAGGGGAAGGGAAGGAGCAGGAAAGAGTGAGAAGGAAGACATGGGAAGGTCAGTGAGCAGCCTGTGGCCCAGGGCTAGAATCCCAGGAGCTTAGAACTGTTAAATACCTTAAAGGTTGTCAGTGCTAATTCCCACTGGGTGTTTAAAGTCTACTAAGTTGCTGTCTGGACCTTGATTGAGCACCTCCAATTGGACGGAACTCCTCTAGCCCCTGAGCCAGGTTGGTTTGAACAGCTCTGTTGAATAGTTTTTCCTTATATTCAGAATATATAAAGTAGGAAATATCACTTTAACACATAATTGTCCCCGTTTAATGCAGTTAACATAATCACAAATCCAGGTGATCACAAATCCTTTTCTCCTTAATGATTCTGTAAGAAACAGCTGAAGTAATTTAGAAAGCAGATTTAGGGGCATGTAGGCTTTTGAACCACGTTTCACAAGAATACAAGGGCAAGAAAAGGGCAACAGAGAAATAAGAGGGTGATGCTGACAATTGGCCCACACTCTGGCCAAGGGGATCTCACAATTTCAAATTATCTTTATAAACTTAAAAATTTAAAAACTTAAATCTTTATAAACTTAAAAACATATCTTTATAAACTTAAAAACTTTATCTTTATAAATTTAAAACTTATCTTTAAAAAACTTATCTTTATAAAAACTTATCTTTATAAACTTAAAAACTTCATCTTTATAAACTTAAAAATTGTGGTAGTATCCAAACATTCCACTAAGTAGTAGCTGAACCCTGAAATGTAAAACTCGTGTAAGGCCAGACAGAATTGGTTTGGGCTTGCTCACTAGACACCTTCTCCTCTTCTTTCAGCAACAATTGGTGAGGCTGGAACTGGCTATGTTCACAGGGATGTCCTGCTTAGGTAACTGCTGAGGGCACCTTCATTTCCCCTGGGCATCAAGGTGTTCAGGACCTTGTGCTGTGTGGATCTCCCAGGTAGCTCACCTGCTGGATAAGGGCCACAAGCTAGGTAAGGGCAGACATTCCAGGCCTGCTCACAGCCTCCCTGAGCTGAATGAAGATGTGGCACACCTGCCCTCAGAACCTAAGTTACTCTCTGCGAGACTCAGGACACTTGCCTTACACCCGCAAATGACAAGAATCTATCAGATTTGGATTGGAGGCAGGGGCGAATTTTAGATCTGAGCATAAGACAAGTCTGAGGCCCGCTATTTAATTTTAACCTGCTAGCTTTAATTCATTTTTTTAGATAAACAAGGTATTTTGAGATCGAGATTCCCTCCCAGCTTCATGTTATCTACAAATTTGATAAATATAGCTTTTATATCTTTTTTTTTGGGGGGGGGGAGGAGGTAAAGTTTTACTGTATTGCCCCAGGCTAAAGTGTGGTGGCGTCAGCCTAGTTCACAGCAATCTCTGACTCCTGAGTTCAAGTGATCCTCCTGCCTCAGCCTCCAAAATAGCTGGGACTATAGGCACTGCCATGATGCCCAGTTAATTTTTTCTAATTTTAGTAGAGCCGGGCCTCTATCTTGTTCAAACTGGTCTTGAACTCCTGAGCTCAAGCAATCTTCCTGCCTCAGCCTTCCAGGGAACTAGGACTATAGGTGTGAGCCACTGCACCTGGCCTGGCTTTCATATCTTCACCTAAATCAATCATCAACATGTTAACTATGGCCCATCCAGGATAGTGAAGGCTTATTAAAAATCTCCATCAGGCTTGGCACCTGTAGCACAGTGGTCATGGTGCCAGCCACATACACCAACGCTGGCAGGTTTGAACCCAGCCTGGGCCAGATAAACAATTATGACAACTGCAACAAAAAAATAGCCGGGCATTGTGCCAGGCGTCTGTAGTCCCAGCTACTTGGGAGGATGAGGCAAGAGAATTGCTTAAGCCCAAGAGTTGGAGGTTGCTGTGAGCTGTGATGCTACAGCACTCTACTGAGGGTGACAGTGAGATTCTGTCTCAAAAAAATAATAAAGAAATAAAAACCTCCATGCAGGTTTACATCAATTAATTATTTAGCCTCCTTTGCACATGGTTACCTAAGTTTTACATGCCTAGTTGCCCTTACTTCTGGCTTACATTCTTCCTTTTATGTGCAGAAGAAAGCTACTCCATCTACTCATCTTGTTCAAAGAATCCAGATGTTAGCAGCAACTTGCTCTGAGAGGCCCTGTGTTGCCCCCTGCTGGTTACTGCTTCCTGTTTTTATGTGGTCCTAAATCTTGTTTTTCTCCCAAATGGAGGTCAGAATCTGTACTTTGCAAAATGTCTTCCCCTGTTCTTTTTTTTTTTGCAGTTTTTGGCCAGGGCTGGGTTTGAACCCGCCACCTCCGGTATATGGAGCCAGTGCCCTACTCCTTTCAGCCATAGGCGCTGCCCATCTTCCCCTGTTCTGAAAGTGAGATGACTTCTACCTGTCTCTAGTCCTCTGACCTCTTGTGAATTATCTCAGGTTCCCCAGTTTTCTTGAACATGCTCAATGCTGTGCCCTCCATTTCCTCAGTTCTTATTTATTTATTTATTTATTTATTTATTTATTTATTTATTTATTTTTGAGACAATCTCACTCAGTTGTCCCAGGCCAGAGTACTGTGGAGCCATATCTCACAGCAACCTCAAACTCTTGGGTTCACTCTGTGGTCTTGCCTCAGCCTCCTGAGCAGCTGGAATTATAGATTCCTGCCACCCCACTCAGCTAATTTTTCTATTTTTTGTAGAGATGGGGGGTCAGGGGGGTGTCTCATTCTTTCTCAGGCTGGTCTTGAATTTCCCAGAGCACTAGGATTAGTTCTTGAAATGGAAAGCACCCGGCCAGGACACCCTAAACTGCTTGGAGTGGCCATATGGTGTCCTGCAGTGTTTTGGTTCTCTTGGGTTTCACTTTTCACACTTTTTATCCAAACAAACACTTCCCTCATCAGAGAAAACAGATATAATATAGGAATTCAGAGGTTCTGCTTTATCTAAACCACCACAATCATCATACCGCAGGCCCCAGAGAGTGGGCCTTGCCATTGTTTAATATTCTCCCACCAATTCTAAGTATTATTTTTGTTTTTCTTGACGTTATTTTGCAATTTTAGTTTTATTTCTGGGTTAAGCGTTCAGATCCTACTCTTGTGACTACTCCATGAGCTTGCTCTTTTTACTTTTTACATCTTCTACACATGCCTTTTTATTGTCTAAATTCATTAGCAAAAGTCCTTTGCTAATCAACCTTCTTTTCTTTTTTCCTTCTTGCTCCCCTCTCCCTAGACTTCTCCAATGGACACTTTCTGTTCCTTTATTTATTTATTTATTTATTTATTTATTTATTTATTTAAGACAGAGCCTCACTCTGTTGCCCTGGGTAGAGTGCCATGGCATCATAGCTCACAGCAACCTCAAACTCTTGGGCCTAAATGATCCTCTTGCTTCAGCCTCTTGAACCCCTGGGGCTATTTTTGGAGAGGGGGGAAAGTGTCTCACTCTTGCTTAGGCTGGCCTTGAACTTCTGAGCTCAAGCAATCCACCCGCCTCAGCCTCCTAGAGTGCTAGGGTTATAGGTGTGAGCCACCACACCCAGCCCTCTAGAGGTTCCTTGGTTTATTACTGTCTTTCTGTATTAACACAATTATGTAATATACAGATAGGCACAATGATATTGCCCACTTTTTCAAAATTCAAAACAGAGGCATAAATAACTTACTTCTTGCTCCATAGATATTGGTGATATTTCGAAATCCTAAAGATACAGCAGTGTCTTTTTTCCATTTCCACAACGATGTCCCTGATATTCCAAGCTACAGCTCTTGGGATGAATTCTTCAGACAGTTCATGAAAGGACAAGGTATGGCTGGTGGTAAAAGAATTCTCCTTACTTCAACACATGACCATATAAATATGAAAATTCAAATTGTTTTAAGGTATGGAAAGAAGTAAAATTTAGGCAGGTCTAGGGACAAAAACATGGCATTAGAGTGAAGGTTTATAGCATCACTAGTTTTGTGCATCAAACAATTAAAATGCATTACTGTTTTTGAATATAATTTGGACAATTCATATGCTGACTATGATGAGTATTGAGTCATAGAACAAACATGGGCAAAGAGGCCTTTAACCAACAGTCATGCAGGAAAGCATTTTAGTAAATTTCTTGTAAGTTATTGTACAACACAATGATAAACACCAAGAACAAATGACACTAAGACATTTATTGGTCAGAAAGGAAATAAGTTTTTTTCAGATCATGTTAATGTTTTACCTCTGGTTATTGATGACTACAATTTTCTAAGTGTCTCCTGCTTCCCCAGGTACTAGAGTAGGTGTTTATGCACGATTTCATGTAAGACTCATAACAAACCATAAGACGGTATTAGTCCCACTCTACAGAGGAGGAAACTCATCAAAAGAGTGAAAACACTGGCCACAGTTCCCACTGCTGGTAGGCGGTGGTGATTCTACTTGACGGGGATAGCGGCCAGAGACCAGTCAATGCCTCTTTCTGTGAGTGGCTCTTTGAGTCTTTCCTGTGTAGTGGAGGGAAGAATTATGCCAGATGACCCTAGAGAAGAGGCTGTGGTCAGTTCACTCTAAGAGGACTACTTTGTTGAACAATTTATTCACTTTTTATTGAGTATCTTTAACGTGTACAACATAATGCTTTGCCATATACCTGATGCAATGATCAATATAATTGAGCAACATGTCATGTCCATCGTGTCACATAGTTACTTTTTTGAGTGGTAAGGAGCATCTAAAATCTGTTCTCTTAGCCAATACACCTGTGTAGTCCTCATGCTGTATATTAGATCTCTGGATGTATTCATACCTGAATGATTCTTAACTACAAAACTGCAAGTTGGTACCCTCTAACCTACATCTCCTCATTTCTTCCCCTTCCCCAACCCTGGTCACCACCATCCTACTCTCTGTTTCTCTGTTTTTGACTTTTTAAAGATAACGTGGTAGTTTTCTTTTTGTGTCTGGCTTACTTGGTTAGCGTAACATTGTCCAGATTCATCCATGTTGTTACAAATGATGTCGAGAAACTTGCCATCAGTAATCTTTGTTCACTCTATGCATCCTTTTAGCCTAATTATTTAATTGGCAAAAATAATGTGTCACAGTAATAACTTGAATAGACTTTCTGCCTTGCAAGCATCTTACATTCAACTTATGAAGATAGCATAACATACTGAAAAACATATAGGATTTGGAATGAGGAGGCCTAGATTAAGCTTTATCACCTTACTATCCATTAATAATTAATATTTGAGGGTGGTGCCTGTAGCTCAGTGAGTAGGCCGCCGGCCACATACACTGAGGCTGGCAGGTGTGAACCCGACCCAGGCCAGCTAAAACAACAATGACAACTGCAACAAAAAAATAGCTGGGCATTGTGGCGGGTGCCTATAGTCCCAGCTACTTGGGAGGCTGAGGCAAGAGAATCACTTAAGCCCAAGAGTTTGAGGTTGCTGTGAGCTGTGACGTCATGGCACTCTACCAAGGGTGACAAAGTGAGACTCTGTCTCAAATAAAAAAAAAATTAATATTTGACAAAATACAATAGCTGCCACTGACTGAGTTGTTACTACATGCAAGGTACCACAGCTTTTCCTATCATACATTGTCTACTTTTAATTCTCACAAGACTTCTAGAAGGATAACTATTATTCTCATTCTCTTAAGAAGGAAATAGAGGAATTGAAAGGTCACACAGCCATGAAGTAGCAGATCTAGAACTTAAAGTCAGGTTCAAATGATTTTAAGCAAGAAATCGGATCTCTTTGAACTTTGGTTTCTGTACCTGCAAAGTGGAGATAAATATTCAGCCTGTGGGAGGTAAGACAATGTAGCATTTCTGTTGGCAGCACTGCCTCTGGTGACAGACTGATTTTGAATGATGGCTTCCAGAAGGTCTGGCCTTAAAGCAGTTGCTTAGCCTTTCTGGGTTTTTATTTTCCTTTCCATAAAAAAGGGCAAAAAAATTGTACCTATGACATTAGGTTGCTCTAAAAGTTGAAGGATGAAAAAGTATGTGTATCATTAATAATGCATATGAAGAGCAGAAAACCTGAGCACAGCGGCCTAAACAGGGTGAGTGCAGCAGCTCAGGGATGTTGGGCCAGCACCTCCCATATTCCTCTGGCCTCTTCTTCACGGTTTTTTGCAGTGCACCTTCCAGGTGGCAACTGTCCCTTCCTTCATCACCTTCAGGTCATGAAAGAGGAGGCAGGACAGCACCAGCTGACCATGTTTCTTAGCTCAGGACAGCAATGGTTTTAGTGAAACTATTTCATCAGACTTTTGTTTGTCTCACTGGGCAGAACCATGTCATGTGGCCCATCATAGCTCTAAGAGAGGCAGAAAATTGGCAAACAGAATTCTCGGCAATTCCAATATTGGTTTGGACGCAAATAATCAGAGTTTGATTAGCAGCAAAGAAAGGGATATTGGGCAGGCAATTTACAGTATTTGCTACAACAAATAAAACACATAGAAACTACCTGGCTCAAAGCAAGGGCTTCACGCTAATGATAATAATCATGATGTTATTATTAATAAGAATAATGATAATTAATAATCACTAACATTTATTGCATCCTATAAATCAAGCACTTTTTTTTTTTTTTTTTTTTTTTTGCAGTTTTTAGCCGGGGCTGGATTTGAACCCGCCGCCTCCGGCATATGGGGCCGGTGACCTTCTCCTTTGAACCACAGGCACTGCCCAAATCAACCACTGTTTTAAGCCTTTTACATGTGTTAATTGATTTAAACCCAATGATACCCCATTTTACAGATGAGGAGCCTAAGGTACAGAGGGTTTTAGGCAATTGCTTGAAGTCTCACAGCTAGTGAACAGCACAGCTCATCAATGTCTAGATCTGCACTGGCCAATCTGGTAGCCACTAGCCACACGTGGTAACTGAGCACTTGTAATGTGACTAGTGCAACTAAATTTTTTATTTCTTAAAAAATTTTTTTTTTTTTTTTTTTTAGAGACAGTCTCACTTTATCACCCTTGGTAGAGTGCTGTGGTGTCACACAGTTCTCAGCAATCTCCAACTCCTGGGCTTAGGTAATTCTCTTGCCTCAGCCTCCCAAGTAGCTGGGACTACAGGCACCTGCCACAATGCCCAGCTATTTTTTAGTGGCAGTTTGGCCAGGGCCAGGTTTGAACCCGCCACCCTCGGTACATGGGGTCAGCACTCTACCCACTGAGCCACAGGTGCTACCCAATTTCTTAAAATTTTAATTAAAGATGGTCCTCAATTCAGTTATTGTAAAACTTTTAAGTAAGCTTATAATAAGTTGGAGCATAAATATATTTTTTCAGCTGTTAAGTTTTATGAAAACTAAATACACATCAAATATTTTATTTTATTTTTTTTTATTTTTTTCTGAAGACATAGTCTTGCTCTGTTGCCCAGGCTAGATAGAGTACAGTGGTGTCATCGTAGCTCACAGCAACCTCTTGGACTCAGACAATCCCCCTGCCTCAGCCTCCTCAGTAACTGGGATTAGAGGTGCACACTATTGCATCCAGCTATTTTTTTCTATTTTTTCAATGGAGACGGGGTCTCACTCTTGCTCAGGCTGATCTCAAACTTCTAAACTCAAGCAATACTCCTGTCTTAGCCTACCAGAGTGCTAGGATTATAGGAGTGAGCCCCTGCACCTGGCCAATGGCCAACATCAAGTATTTTCAATAAACATTTAGTATCCAAACTGAAATTTTCTGTATATGTAAAATATCTACTGACTTTTAAAGACTTAGACTATAAAAAATAATGTGTAATGTTTTATTAATCATTTTTTCTTGATTAGATGTTTAAACGGTATTTTTTGATATGTTGGGTTAAATAAAACATTAAATTTCACCTGTTTCTTTTTGCTTTTGTAAATTACATATATAGCTTGCACTGCATTTGTGTTGGGCAATGCTGGTATTTCTGGCATAATCTCTGTCAGCTTTCATGTTTCTTTCACTATTTCTGAATTATTTTATTCACCTTTATATTCATGAATTTCTTATAGTTTCTTTTCTTTCTTTTCTTTCTCTCTCTCTCTCTCTTTCTTTCTTTCTTTTTTTGAGACAGAGTCTCACTATGTCGCCCTGGGTAGAGTGCTGTGGTGTCACAGCTCACAGCAACCTCAAACTCTTGGGCTTAAGCAATTCTCTTGCCTCAGCCTCCTAAGTAGCTTAGACTACAGGTGCCTGCCATAATGCCCAGCTATTTTTTGTTGTAATTGTCATTGTCGTTTGGCAGGCCCAGGCTGCGTTCAAACCTGTATGTGGCTGGCACCCTAGCCGCTGAGCTGTAGGCATCAAGCCAAATTTCTTATGCTTCCTATCAAATCAAGTTTACAACTTGCTTAATTATGTTAACTTATGAAAAATGTTCAAGAAGATAAGAAAATGGATAGAAATTTAACAGTGGGTCTGGTTTATACCTACTCTTTGGGGCCAGGGATTTATAATAACTTGTACGCATGTCTTACTGAGTATATATACATATGTACAGTTTATATTTTAGAGAATAAATTAACCACCCATCATAGTAACCTCAGTTACTGAAAATTCCTTAAGAAGTTTTTTCCCCCCTTTGTGTTTTTAGTTTCTTGGGGCTGCTATTTTGATTTTGCAACTAATTGGAATAAACATCTTGATGATGAAAATGTTAAGTTCTTATTATATGAAGACCTGAAAGAGGTAAGACTGAT
Source organism: Loris lydekkerianus (assembly GCA_963574355.1). Taxonomy (NCBI): domain Eukaryota; kingdom Metazoa; phylum Chordata; class Mammalia; order Primates; family Lorisidae; genus Loris; species Loris lydekkerianus. The sequence goes on along the minus strand of CAUYPK010071796.1, from coordinate 38,576 downwards.
TATTGATATTCCAGAACAAGATTTATTATTATTGATATTTGAGAATAAGATTTATTATTATTGATATTTGAGAACGACAGCACTTATGTCTGGTTGTACGAACATATGTGGTATGAGTGAAAAAAAAATTTTAAGGCAGGGCATGGTGACTCAGGCTTGTAATCCTAGCACTTTGGGAAGCCAAGGCAGTTGGAAAATTGCTTGTGGTCAGGAGTTTAAGACCAGCCTAGTCAATAGTGACACCCCTCTCTCTACCAAAAAAGTTTTAAATCAGCTAGATGTGGTGTGCACTTATAGTCCCAGCTACTCCACAGGCTGAGACAGGAGGATTGCTTGAGATCAGGGATTTGCAGTTGCTGTGAGCTATGACAACACAACTGTACTGTAGCCTGGGTGACAGAGCAAAACCCTATTGCAAAGAAAAAAAAAATTCCAGGTATATGTGTGTTATAACACTAGAAAAAAATATTAAACCTTACATAAATCCTGAGGTTGTTTATTTAACAGAAATAAAATAATGCTTAGCAACTCATTACTAATAGTCACTGTTTTGTTTTCCCTTTATGATGACTGGTTCAAATTAGTAATGAACAAAACATTGAAGTTGCACTGAGCTCTGATGACACCACTGTACTCTAGCCCAAGGGCAACAGAGTGATAGCAAAAGATGCTATCTCAAAATAATGATAATAGTGATAACAATTATTATTATTATTTAAAAAAAGAAAAAGGAAAAAATTGGTAGATCTCATTGATTTAATTGAACATACATGACGAATCTATTTTTTTCAGTTAAAATTATTTTTAAGAAATTGTTTATTAACTTAACAAACATCTAGGGAGTGATCACTCAGCATTGTTTTAGGCCTTGGTGATACATCAATGAACAAACCAGACAATGTTCCCTGTCCTGGGGAGGCTTACGGGGGAGACAGAATGATAAATAAATAAAATATAATAAAATTTAAAATGTACATAGTATATGAGAAAAAGAAACAGCATCTCTGGTTAAGGAAAATTGGAAATGCCACTTGGGGCAGGGGATTAGAGTGCTGGAAGAATCCCAGTGTGAGATATGGTAGTTTGGAGAGACCTCCTTGAACAGCTATGAGCTGAGTAGAGATCTAAAGGAGGTGAGGAGTGACCCCTGTTGGTAACATGGGGAAGAGCACTCCAGATGGAGGGAATAAACTGGGACAAAGACCATGGGACAGGGATGGTCCTGGTGTGATTAAGGGATGGCAGGGAGTCAGATGTGTCTGGGCCTGTAGGAATGACCCAGGAGGGAACAGCCAGTGAAGACAGGGTTGAGCAGGTCGGATGGGAGACAAGGAGTGGGGTGGCAGGCCACTCTGACTTTCACCCTGGGAAGCCACTGTAGGATTTGAGCAGAGGGGTGATTGGAGCTTCTGACAGGATTCTTCTGACTGATGTGTGAGAATCAGCTGGGGCAAAGAGAAGGTAGGGAGGCCAGTGAGGGGGTCACTGCAACAGTGCAGGCAAGGGGAGATGAGATGGTGGCTCAGACCAGGAAGGGGCAGTGCAGACGGTAAGTGGTTGAATTCTGATATGTGTTGAGGGAAGAGCCATCAGGATTTGCTGCTGCATTGGATGGAGGGGAGGGTGTTGAGAGAAAGACAGAGTCAAATAAGGTTCCAATGTCATTGGCCTGACCAGCTGAGAAGGCTGAGCTGCCACCAGCTGAGTAGGAGATGGTAACAGGGGAAGCAGGCTTGTGGGGAAAGCTGGGGTTGTGTTTTGAACACTAAGTTGGAGATGCTCATTCATTCTCATAATGGAGAGGCCAAGTAGGCAGTGGCTGGAAAAGTCTTGAATGCAGAGAGAGTTCCGGGCTGTAGGTAAAATTTGGGAATCATTGACACATGCATCACCGTTAAAGCCATGATAGACACCATGGCAACCAGACCTCTGAGTCACAGAAGCAGGTCCCTTGGTGGCAGTTGGAGAATCATGGCTAACACCACTCCTATCCTGAGGGGACGTGACAATGTCCAGCCAGAGGTGTGGCACCGCACAGCAGGAAGTTAAGGAACCCACTCCCAAAGTGGTGACGGCGAGAGCCACACCTCCCAAAGACAAAAGGGCTGAGTACCATCTGGAAATAATCCAATGCAGACCTCAGAGGTATCCTGCTATTTTGGCTTCTATTAATTGAGAAGTTGAGTGAGGTCAGCGCAATGACCACAAGTTTTTGGACAACCTTGTGCAAAGCAAAAATAGAGGATGCTGTGCAAGGGTTTGTTGTTAATATCGAAGAAATATAAAATAAGCTATGTGGACTTTTAGCATCAGAAGAAATGCGTATTTTACTGAAATGCAATTGACAGAAGAAACCATTGAGGAGCAAAAAATAATGAGAGAGAAAACCTAATTATTAAAAGAGAAGTAAGAAAAAGAGAGAAAGGATTTTGTGGCTGAACTGCTACACCAGCAATTCAGGGAATGCAGCAAGGAGATCCATGTTGAATTGTTTTGTTTCCATCAGAAGAAAGTGTGCAGGCAGTGCCTGTGGCTCAAAGGGGAAGGGCACCGGTCCCATATGCTGGAGGTAGCGGGTTCAAACCCAGCCCCGGCCAAAAACCACACACAAAAAATAAATAAATATTAAAAAAAAAAAAAAAGAAGAAGAAGAAAGTGTGAGCAGCGGAAAGCACAGGTAGCATTCAATGAGGAGCTGAAGAGGCAAAAGCTATTGGAAAAGAAGATGTTTGCAAGACTCTGGAAGAAAGAAAAATTCCTTCCTCTTCTCGGGAAGAGCTGGTGAACAGAACCCTCGCCTGGGGCTGAGTGCCCAGATCACCGGCATCCAAGCGCAGAGGCCAGTGGTTCAGCTGTTGAAGGGAGGGGAGGTGCACCTTGGAAAATGACCTTGCACAGGTTAAACCTGAGGATGAACAGAGTAAGTTAAAGAAACAGAAAGCAAAACAGGAAATTAGGACTGTTTTACAGAAATCCTTATGATAGAAGATAAAGCAGATTCAGCAGGAATACAAAGAAGAACAGGATTTGACCATGAAGCGTGTGCCCAGGGCCCTTCCAGACTTACAGGAAGAGGCAGATAAAAGAAGCAAAAAAGAGAAGCTATGATAAGAGAACAGAAGATATAAAAATTTGGCACAGAGATGCGAGGAAGAAAAAGGTCAGGAGAAAAAAATGGACAGAATATTGAAGAGAATGAGAAGCAGTGAGCTGAGAAGGAGAAGGAGCCGAGACTTGAAAAGGAGGCAAGGCAACCACTTGCAGATGACGTCCTGTGTACAAGGAAACTTTGGGAAAAGTTGCAGCACAAAGCTAGAACAGGAAGAACTTGCCGTGGAATAGGAAGAACTTGCCGTGGAACAGGAAGAACTTGCCGTGGAACAGGAACACACAAATGATGATCATAAAGAGCTTAACTGTGAAGAGAAGGAGAATTTTGCAAGACCTCAGGTTTTAGCCCAGGAGTACAGGAAGCAACTTCAGATGCAGACAGCCCACCAGCCCCAGGCTCGGGAAGCAGAGGAGGAAGAGAAACGCTGAGAGTTTGAAGCAGGGATAGTGGCAAATAAGATTTGCCTGGACAAGATCCAGCAGATCCTCTCTACCCATCAAGTGCTGCCCCAGAACATTCATCCCAGGCGGGAAGCATGCCCTAACAAGCTTCCACCTGCGCGTAAAGATATCTTTGCTTGGTCTTCTAGTATCTTTAACCACAGTATGCTTGTATGTTCCTTTTAACTCATGGTAAACTGTTCTTTGAATTTGTATAATTAGTTGTACATAATTTTCTTCCTTCAAATAAAGTTGTTCCATTTTGGGGTTTCATAGACCTACAAATCGAAAAAGAAAAAACAAAAGAAAACAAAAAACCATGGCACACAACCATCTATGTATAATCTAGGTTTATATGAGATAGGGAAGAGGCTTCCAAGAACTGAGCCCGAAAGCCCTCCAAGGGAAAGAGTTTGGGAAAAAGAGGATGAATCAGCCTGGAGACTGAGAAGAGTGGCTGGTGAGGTAGGAGGGAAGCCAGAGCCCTGGAACTCCAGTGCAGAAAGTAAGTTAAAGAGAAGGGAATGTGTCAAATGCTCCTTAACATAAGCAAGTCTTTAACACCAGTCTCCCATGACATTCTTATCACAAAAAAGAAGGATTTTATCTACTCTTTCCGTTTCTAGGATGCATACTAATTTAGCCTTTTCTCCCTCTATTTAGTTTTTTATTTCTCCTTTTTTTTTTTTTTTTTGAGAAAGAATCTCAAAACTCTAGGTTGCCCAGCCTAGAGTGCCATGGCATCAGTCTTGCTTATAGCAACCTCAAACTCTTGGGCTCAAGAGATCCTCTTGTCTTAGCCTCTCAAGTAGCTGGGACTATAGGTGCCTGCCACCATGCCTGGCTGATTTTAGTAAAGATGGGTCTTGCTTTTTCTCAGACTGGTCTTGAACAACTCCTGAGCTCACCTGACCCTCCTGCCTTGGCCTCCTAGAGTGCAGGATTACAGGTGTGAGCCACTATACCTGGCCTTCCTCTAGTTTAGAATAAAGTTTCTAAACCTTATGCTCCATGGAATACCATTATTACCCTGAATGTTAACAATGCTTTCTTGGGTATTGGGGAAGAGGTTGTTTATTCAAATAGATTTCGGAACTTACATATATGTGTGTGTGTTTGTGTGTCTAGATAGATAGACTATTCTTTTGTCTTTTGATAATTCACATTGGGTATTGGTCTGTTAAAGACTCTAAGAAGTCCTAAAATTAAAAAAAAAAAAAATTCTCACCTTCATCTAACCCAAAGGATTCTAAGATTATTTAACCTCAACCCTTCCCTCTCTTTTTTTCCCATGAAACATCTATAACCATCGAAGGGACACTAGAGTTTCATAGAATACAGTTTAAGAAATTGTTATAAGGCTGGGTGCAGTGGTTCATGACTGTAATCCTAGCACTCTGGGAGGTTGAGGTGAGTGGATTGCTTGAGCTCAGGAGTTTGAGACTGACCTGAGCAAGAGTGAGACTCCATCTCTACTAAAAATAGAAAAACTAGACAGGTGTTGTTATAGGCACCTGTAGTTCCAGCTGCTAGTGAGGCTGAGGCAAGAGGATTGACTAAGCCCAACAGTTTGAGGTTGCTGTAAGCTATGATGCCACAGCACTCTACTGAAGAGTGACAAAGTGACACTCTGTCTCAAAAAAAAAAAAAAAAAAAAAAAACTTTTTTTTTTGTTTGTTTTTTGAGACAGAGTTTCACTATGTTGCCTTTGATAGAGTGCTGTGGTGTCATAGCTCACAGCAGCCTCAGCCTCCCAAGTAGGTGAGACAACAGGTGCCCGCCACAACGCCCGGCTATTTTTTAATTGTTATTGTAGTTGTCATTGTTGTTTGCCAGGTCTGGGCCGGGTTCGAACCTGCCAGCCCTGGTGTGTGGCCTGTGCCCTAACCTCTGAGCTACAGGTGCTGAGCCAAAAAAAAGAAACTGTTAGAGATGATTTATGAATCTGTTGGTCAGGCAGATTATTGGGTAGTTCATGATTTGCAAGGATAGTTAAACAAGATAAATTTCAAGATTCCTTCAAGTGTTTATGACTCCAAAATTAGACTTTCTTGGTGAAATTAAATATTAGCTACAAATAGGATTCAGAAGAAAACAATTTTTTTGTTGTTGTTGTTGCCCCTAGTTGAGTGCCGTAGCGTCAAAGCTCATAGCAACCTCAGACTCTTGAGCTCAAGCAATTCCCTTGCCTCAGCCTCCAGAGTAGCTGGGACTACAGGCACCTGCCACAACGCCCAGCTATGTTTTGGTTGCAGTTGTCATTGCTATTTAGCAGGCCCAGGCCGGGCTCGAACCTGCCAGCGTCGGTGCATGTGGCTGGCGCACTACTCACTGAGCTATGGGTGCAGAGCCAGAAAATAATTTTTTGATTAAGCACATATAAATACATAAATTTCCCTAGCTGATGTAGACTGATACTTTTTATTTTTAATTTTTACTAAAACAATTTTTTTTAACAGACAGGGTCTCTGTCTGTTGCCCAGACTGGTACAAATCATAGCTTATTACAACATCCAACTCCTGGCCTCAAGCGATCCGCTCACCTCAACCTCTCAAAATGCTGGGGTTATGGGCATGAGCCACAGTGCACAGCCAAGACTTTTTAATATAATTTTACTTTTTAATATAATGAATATCCTAGATAAAATTTTATCTTAAGTAAATTTTATCCTAGATAAAATTCTAACTTACTAATTAATGCTGCTTTATTTATGTCCTAAACAGTATTATCTGGCAGTTCAACAAGAGTCATAAATTGACACAAAGTATAATTAACACAAAGTATCTTGAGAGAGAGGTCTCAAATATTTATATAGGAAAACAAAGTACTGTAAGTTTAAAGACAAAGGTAAGCAGATGAACTATAAAGTTAGGCTTAATAGTTTTACTTTAACTAAAAAGCCTATTTTTACCCAAGGCACAATTTTCATAGAAAAAAGGTTTATCTTTTAAAATTTTGTTTTCAGAATCTCACCGCTGAAATAAAACAAATTGCTGAATTCTTAGGATTCTCTCTAACTGAAGAACAAATTGGAACTATCTCAGCCAAGAGCACCTTCCAAGCAATGAGAGCAAAATCTCAGGACACACATGGTGTGGTCGGCCCCTTCCTGTTCCGCAAGGGTAGGTTTGCATTGGTTTCTGGGATATCACATCCCTAAAGTCAGTTTGGGAACAGCTTTGCACACAACAGGCAACCCAAATAACAGTATCTTAAATACACAGGGTTTTATTTTTCTCTCTGTCAATAAGAAGTCTGGACATAGGCAGCCCAGAGCTCCACACTGTGGCTTAGAGTACTAAGTTCCTGCTACTTTTCGGCTTGTCACCTTGTGATGACAAGATGGCACCTGGAACTCAACCGTTATGTTCAAGTTCCAAGTTGCAGGTAGGAAAAGGGATTAAGTAAGGGACATGTGTATAAGTTGAGTGACCCCCTTTAAAGAGCTTTCCTGGAAGCCCCGCTCAGGGACTTTTTGCTCTCTTCCCTGCAGTGGTGGCTGTGAAACGTGACTCTTTTTTTTTTTTTAAATCTGGGCACATACTACCCAATTCAAATCAGGGTTTTGGTAAGAAGGAAGAAGGAGAAAATGAATATTGGGTAGGCAACTAGCTGTCTCTGACCCAGATAATTTTTTACTAAATTTCATTAAGGTACTCTAAATTCTTATGGAAATTTATGATAATAAAATTGTATGATTGCCAGTTTATTTTTTCCTACATATATAATGAAAGTAGAGTGAGATTTAGAGGTTGCACATATAACAATAAGGACAGCAGAAGCTAATGTCAGGCATCAGTCACATGATAGATGCCTGATACTAGCGGCTGCCATCTCGGTCACCTAGGCTGGAGTGTAATGGTGTCATCATAGTTCATTGCAGCCTGGAACTGCTGGGCTCAATCAGTCTTCCCACCTCAGCCTCCCAAGTAGCTGGAACTGCAGGTGCATACTGCCACACCTGGATATTTTTTCTATTTTTTGTAGAGATGGTGTCTTGCTCTTGCTCAGGCTGGTCTCAAAGTCCTGGCCTCAAACAATCCTCCCTCCTTGGCCTCCTGAATAGCTGGGACTACATGGGCACTCACTATTATGCCCAGCTAAATAAAAAAACATTTTTTTTTTTTTGAGTCAGGGTCTTGTTATGTTACCCACACTGCTACCTTTACTTTTTAAAGCAAGCAATAAAAACATGTACTAATCTCAGGCAAAAAATACATTAAAAAAAAAATTTAATATCTGAACTCTTAATCCAAGCCTGGTATAAAATGTTAATTTTTCAAAGGGCATTTAAAGTATTTAAAAGACATCAGAGAGAAACAAAAAATCATTCTCAAAAATGGAATTTTTCTCATCTCAAAAAACGACTAAAAGTTCTGCGACTGTAGCTCAGTTGTTAGGGGGCTGGCCACATACGCCAGGACTGGTAGCTTGGAACCTGCCCCAGGCCAGCTAAACAACAATGACAACCACAACAAAAAAATAGCCGGGCGTTGTGGTGGGCGCCTGTAGTCCCAGCTACTTGGGAGGCTGAGGCAAGAGAATCGCTTGAGCCCAAGAGTTTAAAGTTGCTGTGAGTGTGACACAACAGCACTCTACTGAGGGCTACAATAGTGAAACTCTGTCTCCAAAAAAAAACAAAAAAAGCAACCAGAATTTAAGCTCCAGGTGTTGAGACAGGATTGTGAGTGAGGCGCCCCCGCTCGCCCAGTGGTGTAAAGAAAGTACATCACTCACGGCGCCTGTGGCTCAGTGAGTAGGACGCTAGCCCCATATACCGAGAGTGGTTGGTTCGGACCCGGCCGCAGCCAAACTGCAACAAAAAATAGCCGGGCGTTGTGGCAGGTGCCTGTGGTCCCAGCTACTTGGGAGGCTGAGGCAGGAGAATCACCTAAGTCCAAGAGTTGGAGGTTGCTGTGAGCTGTGATGCTACAGCACTCTACTGAGGGCCGCAAAGTGAAACTCTGTCTCTAAAAAAAAAAAAAAAAGTAAGAAAGTACATCACCTGCCATGCCACAGATGGGAGAGCCCTGATGGACATTGTTAATTTTACAAGAGAAATTCTATGAGTTTTAAGAGAGTATAATTTTTTATGTCTGTCCTTTTACATTTCAAAGTGAAACATTGTACTGAAAATGGAAACATCAAGAGAAAATAGTCTAAAAAAAAAAGAGAGAGAGAGAGAGAAAAAATATATTATTATTATTTTTTCTGTAGAGATAGAGTCTCACTCCATCGCCCTTGGTTGAGTATCATGACATCACAGCTCACAGGAACTTCCAGCTCCTGGGCCCAGGCGATTCTCTTGCCTCAGCCTCCCCAGTAGCTGGGACCACAGATGCCCGCCACAATGCCTGGCTATTTTTTTGTTGCAGTTTGGCTGGGGCCGGGTTTGAACCCGCCACCCTTGGTATATGGGGTCAGCGACCTACTCACTGAGCCATAGGTGACACCCAAGAAAATATTCTAACGGATATATGGATCTACTGTTCTTTGTCTGTTGCAGGTGAAGTTGGTGATTGGAAAAATTTGTTCAGTGAAACTCAGAACCAGGAAATGGATGAAAAATTCAAAAAGAGCTTAGCAGGCACTTCCCTAGGAGCAAAGTTGAAGTATGAATCACATTGCCTGGGTTGATTCTGTCAATTTAGGAGGCCTAGATTTTTTTATTTCCCTTAATTAAAAAATTACATTTAAATAATCAAATGAACATTCAATCAAAGAATCAAATGATGATAATAAGATAACATTTAAATCTAAATAATACAGATGTATTAATAATGATAACATCTGAAATTTTTGAGCACAAACATGTCTGTTCACTTTTTGAGGAAAGGACAATTTAGCTGTCCCCAAAATATGTGAATGTGTCACTTTGTAGTTTTTACTTCTTTCACGTTCTGGGTTCACATAAGAGCATAAGCAGTTACTATGAGAAACACCTCCATCTGTGCTTGAGCATGGATGAGAAAGGCCTCCAAATGGTGTATATCCTCCTGTACTTTCCTTATAATAACTCCTTTCTCATGCTGGATGACTTGTGGTGGCTATCTCAAACTTACTGTTGGGGGAAATTTAAGTCTAATTCTGCTCTGACATAAAATGAATAAATTCCATTCTAATTTAAGAAAAATGCATTGCTCATCTACTCTATGTATATATATGCCATTGAATAAGGCCCCACTCCTAAGGGACTTTATATTTCAATGTTAAACAAAAGAGACTGTGTTAATCTACCATAAAGGCTTTTCTGCCACAGAGCCCCAAGTAGTCCTATGGAACTAAAAAGAGAAGATAGAGAATGTTCTAGAAATAACCTCATTCTATCTACCTGACACCTCCCTACTTCTTAATAATTCTCACTATTTATACTTTACCTAGCTAGTTTCACTCTAAAACTAAGGTATGTACAATTAAGAATGGAATGATTCACAGAAATATGAAATAAGATTTCTTTGAGAAAGGTTATAGACTGCTATTTCTGGAAGTATGGTAGATTAGATAAACTAATAACCCTCTCCTTGAAAAACCAAGAAATGCTTGAGGAAAATTCTTAAAAATTATTATAGATGCACAGTTCAGCTCCCAATAATGTAAAAAAAGTCATCAATACCCAAAACCTAAGAAGGAACTGAGAACTGATTCTTAGAGCAAGTAAGAATCAGGTGACATTAAGCTGCCACTGAGGGATTTGTGGGTAACAAAGAGGAGGGAAATAGAACAGAATGAGGTGGATAGGGAGTAACAACAGGGTGAGTGAGAGTAGTGACTGCAACTTAAATAGGATAGGAGTGGAGAGCCTCACTGAACAAGTGACATTTGAATAAGACCTGTGTGCCCTGCAGGTATCCAAAGAAGAAAACTTCAGGCAAAAGGAACAGCAAGAGCAAAGGCACTGGGGCAGCAGTGTACCTGGCATTCTTGAGGACAGCAAGGAGGCCTGTGCAGTTAGAAGGGAATGAGGGACGGAAAGAGTAACAGGCGAAGTGGTCAGAGAGGCACCCAGGATCCTAGACAGATAGAGTCTTATAAGCCCTTTGCAGAGAAGTGACATGATCTGACTCACAGGATCACTATGTCTGTTTTTATTTTATTTTATTTTATTTTATTGTTTGGGTTTCATTGATGGTAGTTATGGCTGGTTTTGAGGGTAGACCCTACAAAGAGAAGAGGGAAGGATGGAAGCCAGAAGACCAGTAAGAAATGATGGTGGCTTAGACCACAGAAGCGATGCAGGGCAGTTCTAGGGGTCTTGGACTGACCACGTTTCCCCCCTTTCAAACGTGTAGTCCTCAAGAATAACCGTGGAATGTGCTTGGAAGGCAGCATCATGAGATAATAAGCAGCTGGCTGGAATAGCCAGACTCTTTTCCAGTTTCCCCTTAGATGCAGAGTGTTCCTTACCACTCAGCTCACTGTGTGGCTTTGGGGTGTAAAACCCGGGTGCGTTACTGTCTAGAATCTCTGGGATACAAGTGGGGACACACAGGTGAAGCTTCATCTGCTCAGGCAGTTTTGTGAAGCCTTAGGATACCAGCTCACAGTGAATTCTAGCTTCTGCAGCTTGCTGCCCACCTGTAAGTTATAAACCTGAGTCACAGACTTGTTATGTGCAGGTATTCAGTCTCCCTGGATGGGAATAAGTTGTAACCAGCTCCTATCAAAAATGCAGGACCCTGCCATTGCCACTGCTGACACCACAGATGCCCGGCACTCTTGAAGAATTATAAGGGCACCCGGTGTCCAGCTCCACAAATGTCCCTGTGCACAGGAACTTGCTTGTCAGCTTGTCCCGCCACAGAAGGACGGTGTTATGCTCCCTTCCATTTTACAAATCTGACAACATGGCAGACCCAAAATTATACTCAGAATCTTAATTCCATAGAAATCTAGAAAATGTGGCTTTAACCTTCCATACATTATAATTCAAGAGACAAAGGAATGAAGAAGGGGTGAGAATGGAAGTTAAAAATAACATCAAGGACAGTCTATTCCTTTTATCAATAATGGATCAAGCAAATAATAAAACTAGATTCCACTGAATTCAACCATTCCCTCTTTCAAATGAAAACTAGCTCAGCCTGTCTCCAAAGTCTTTATACTCATTAGTATGTCATGTTCCTCTTCTATTTAGTCACAATCCCACACTCTTAAGACACTCAAACCGAAAGGCTACCTTATAAAATTAGCTACCACTACCAAATGTTATGTAAGAGGAAAGGGAGAAGTAACTGAAAGAAATTCATTAATTCATACAAAAACAAAGCAGGGAAGACAACATACATAGCTTTTATGATTCTTTTTTATGCAATTGGTGGTGTTTATACCTTCATTTTTCCATGTTCTTTTTGCCCCCAGAAAACTTTCCAGCAGTAAAGTGATGTAAACCTTTAATCTAGAGGGCTCAGTCCTGCCTCTGTTGGGGATGGGTGGACTTCCATTAACATTTATCACTGGACATGGAATTACCATGATGGACCCTAGAGAAACCCCCATGTTAAAGACATGCTCTTCCCTGACTTACGTGTAGCTGCAACTTTATTTCTCCTTGGTGAATAGTATTAATCACCTGAGACATTTTCTTGATGACTTGATGGCATGAAGACCTTGCAAAGTCAAGATGCAAGTTCAAGTTCCCTTCTAAGAATTATTTATCCCCTGGTAGAAACAGAGCCCTGTTTCATGGAAGTAGAAAGCACTTACTTTGCACGTGTGTGATTATGTCTAATTGTGGCAGACATCCTTCCCCTTCTACTCTGTTTGCTGGGCTCATATATTTTCACCAGGAAGACACAGCAACCTACTTTAGAGTGTGTACTGCTCCTGAAAGACAGTAGCTCCAACTTACTACATGCTGTCTCCTTGGGGCTGTGACTATCAACACTCCACCCCATTGTCCCACAAGGCCAGCTGCTTTGGGGTGATGAGGTTCACAATAAAGCCTTTGAATCCCATGGTAGTCAGTGTACTGCCTTACTTATTTTTTTGTAAAATGGGTTCTTTAGTGAAGCTGAAGATGTCCAACAAAGATGTATTGGCAGAATCATTGCAGGAAGGAAAAGCAAATTGAGTGTTTACTCCAAAGAATAAGTGGAGTAAATGCTTCATTCCAAATAGAGACAAATCTCTGCCTGTTCTGGTCTACCACCAAGTGGTGGGCTGGTCTCCCCTGGCCTGTGATACTCTATAGTGGGGGCTGGTGCGGGTCTCTGCCATTGGCACCTTAGGTGTTCAGCAGCCAGATCAACCTTAGTCTCTTTAGTTGTTGCAATGAGCACTAGGCAACTGGGAAAAGGCTGTCATAAGTCTTCTTGCTCACCTGTTTCTCATAAGCTTTCTCAGAAGAGGGTGCTTTTGGTGAATATTCACAGTTTGCTCACATTCTGTCCATTCCAAGTGGTTCATAAATGTCATTTTCCCTAGACCCTCACCCACCGTCAGATCCATTCCTTCCAAATCTCTGAACATCCAGCTAAATCATTAGCCACTGACTCTGTAGAAGCCGCTGAAGGAGGGACCTTTGGTTCTTCTTGGGGGCCCGGGTTAGAGAGTGAGTGAATAGGTTATGTATGATTAATCTACTCCAATTTCCTGACTCCCTAAATATTTTTGATTTCTTCATTTGCATTCCTTGGCATTGCAATTTCATTTAATGTGGCGACCACTGAGCTCAGGTTATAGTAAACCATCAGCAAACGGCTTAGCTGCTGCAGCTGCTGGAGCCAGCACACTGAGGCTCTTCATCCTTGGGTCATCTTAGAATCACTTCCATGCACATTTCTTGGGTTTCTGTTGATACAAAATTAGCGAACTCTTGCAACTCCTTTGTTGTGTAAACCATCTCCTCTCAATCAGATCTCTCTCTCTCTTTTTTTTTTTTTATGTGGATAGGAAGTAGGATTTATTGATAGGCATGAATAAGGAGGCGGCAGCACAGTGGAAGCCCTCAGGAGTGCAGGGCCCACCCACTTGTCCCGGGTCTCAGTCAGATCTTGTCCATACATTAACATCTGATTCTAGTGCTACCAGTGAAGACATGAGGCAGGGATGGGGCATCTGAGCAGGCAGCACCTCCTTGCAAGGTAGGGTACACCAGCCTTATCAGACAACAGTGGAAAGTCTGTGGATGTGCAACAGAATTTGGGAGGCCAGTGGTACTTGGATTCATTCAAATCCACTCAAATTCCCAGGGCTTCCCTCCTTCCCAATCAATGCCCTCAGTGTTCACAGTAGAAACCCAAAAAGGCTGCAAATTAAATTTATATTGTAATTCTGCTACCTGCAGTATCAGATTTCACAACTGATTTTTTACATGAAATAAGAGTTTGTTTGTGGGCAGTCATAAAAGCTTCTGTCCTCTGATCATACTTGAGTGGCGCCTGTGGCTCAAAGGAGTAGGGTGCTGGCCCCATATGCCAGAGGTGGTGGGTTCAAACCCAGCCCTGGCCAAAAACTGCAAAAAAAAAAAAAAAAAAAAAAGCCTCTGATCATGCTTGTGTTTGTAATTTTTCTTTTTTGATGCTCTTTTGAGCAGTTCAAAGGCTCAAAAATTCAGACAACTTATCCCTCTTACTGCCATTGCTGCTGCCACAGCCACCCACAGCCATGACGCTGACAACTGGACTCCTCGGAACACCTCCACTGTCACAGCTTTTTTATCGCCTGGAAATGCCACCAGGTGATCAAAGATGGCTCTACCTTTTAAACCTCCCGCCACTGCTTCACATTTGGGGAACTTAAACTATGTCCCAGACCTGAGCTACAAGGAAAGTGTGTATTTCAGCTGGGGACACTCTGCAATACAGGAATGTAGAAAAGAGGCAAGGCGCATACCCAGGGCAAGATGATTAATGTGTGTTTGAGGTCCATCTAGGGACAGTCTTCCTCCCTCACCCGAGCGAAGATGTTGAGAGGACAAACTCCTGGTTCTAATAACCTCCACTGCTTACTAGCTGTGTTCCCTCAGTTTTCTCATCTACCTCCCAGGGTTGCTGTGAGGATGTACACACTGGACAGTGTGTGAGGCAAGGTAAATCCGCAGCACTCTTCAGGCTCTGTGCCAATCAGCCACTGTGGCTCTAGGAGCGAGTCACAAACCATCAGGGGAATTTATTATAAATAGAGGGCTGCTTGGGTTGGACTTTGGTAGGAAACTCCACAGGTCCTTGTAGGAAGCCAGTGTCTCGCCTTAACCGCAGGACTCGCCCGCAGGTGCTTCTTGGTACAGCAGCAGCCAAGTTTCTGCCAATAAATGGATGGATGAGAAAGCACTGAAGGGCGATTATGCCCCCCGCGCCCCTACCAGGCCTCTCCTCACCAGCTTTGCTGACTGGCGGGCAGCAGTGAGGAACCGAGGGAGTTCCGGCAGGACCCCGAGCGAGTGCATTTACTCAGTTTCTCCTATTGTCAAATGAAGCCGATAATATCCACCCGCCTAGCCCCCCACCCCAAATGTTTGGGTTGAAGAGTAAAATGGGATCACAGCGAGGCGACAGGGTCCTGTCCTCCCGGCCGGCCCTTCCCCGCAGGGGCTCGTGACTGTCCCGGGAGCGCGGCGGCGCAGGGCTCAGCGCCGGCGCCGCAGGACGCGCCCCGCGCTCGCTCCGGGGCAGTTGCGCGCCTGTGCGCGCAGAGCCGGCCCGCGGGAGGGGAAGGCGGAGTCCGCCAAGAAAACGAAACCAAGAGCGATCTGCCCTGCGCCGGCCTCCGCGCGCCCAGAGAGCGCGGGACGACGTGGGCGCAGTGGACGCAGATCGCTAGTCCCCGGTCAGCCCGTAGCCACGGTGCGGGCCCCTTCCCGGATCTCGGGAAAGGATCGAGAAGCGCGCTGGGAACTGAAAGCCATTTTTTTCCTAGGAAGAATTTTTATCAGTGCAGGTAAAAATTAGCTTCCTGGCAGCGGGGAGGATGGGTTGGGGGGGGGGGGGTCTAGGTGAAAACGTATGGTTCCATGGCTCTACAGACAGACGGAAGACGTAGGCCTGAAACACCCATAGATTGGCTAATAGTCTCTGGTAAAAAAAAATCTCTTGCCTTCAGGGTTGCCGTAGCGTCCCAGTTGCCCAGCCTCAGCTTCTGCCCCAATCTGGCCCCTACTCCACAGCACCACCCCATTAAATCTCCGTCCTTCAGCGGCCTTGTGGTTCCTTTAAGTCAGAACCAGACACTTTCCTTGGCCCAGATGCCCCCAGATCTTCCTGTCTCATCAGAATTCTATAAGCGTTTTTTGGGGCCGGGCAAGGCCCCTAGACACAGTGGCTTCCTTGCTGTCCCCAGGGCACAGCCAGGACTGCTCCAGTCCCTAGGCCTTTGCCCTTACTTCTTCCTAGAAAGCTCTTTCCCCGACACCTGCTTGGGCACATCCCTCACTGTATCCTGCACTTCTTCCAATGCCAGCTTCCCAGAGCAGCCTCCCCCAACAACCTGCAAATACAGAAACCCCGCTCTGCCCTCGTGTTCCTCCTTAGCCACTTGAGTTTTCAGTGTAGTTCTTACAACCTTGTGATGTTTTCTGTTGGGGTTGAGTTCCTCCCCTAGGAAGTTCGCAGTAGCAGGGTTTCATTCATCAGCATCTGGTATATAACAGGTGTTTACTAATTTTTTGTCCAATGAATGGTAATTCCTAAGTTCTCTTTTGAATTCTGGAATAATGACTCTTCCTATTGGAAGTTTTCATGTTTTCTTTAGTCCTAAAATGCCTTGCCAGATGGAAGCTAAGAGACATGCTCTCTGCTGTTCTTTAAGAATGAAACTCTTGGTTTATGAAGCTAGTGTATGATGCCCCATGATCATATCAATGTACACAGCTATGATTTAATAAAAAAAAAAAAAAAAAGAATGTAAACTCTTGGTGGCACTCATAGCTAAGTGGTAGGGCGCTAGCCACATACACTGAGACTGGAGCGTTCAAATCCGACCTGGGCCAGCTAAAGCAACAATGACAACTGCAGCAGAAAAATATCCAGGTATCGTGGCCAGTGCCTGTAGTCCCAGCTACTTGGGAGACTGAGGCAAGAGAATCACTTAAGCCCAGAGTTGAGCTTGCTGTGAGCTATGATGTCAGGGCACTCTATTCAGGGCAACAGCTTGAGAATGTCTCAAAAAAAAAAACAAACCCAAAACAGAATGTAGACTCTTGGGTATATTATGCTCTTGTTCTTCAGTTTGCTTATTTGGTGTGAAGATCATTTATTTATTTATAAAATAGGTACTGGTCCAATGCATGTTTGTGTGAAGTACAGTGTGTGACCTGCAGGGGGCTCAGCCCTCAGGGTTGAATGCATGTTTGTGTGAAGTACAGTGTGTGACCTGCAGGGGGCTCAGCCCACAGGGTTGAATGCATGTTTGTGTGAAGTACAGTGTGTGACCTGCAGGGGGCTCAGCCCACAGGGTTGAATGCAAGTTTGTGTGAAGTATGGCGTGTGACCTGCAGGGGTCTCAGCCCACAGGGTTGAATGCATGTTTGTGTGAAGTACAGTGTGTGACCTGCAGGGGGCTCAGCCCAAAGGGTTGAATGCATGTTTGTGTGAAGTATTGTGTGTGACCTGCAGGGGGCTCAGCCCACAGGTGGCCTAAAGAAAATGGAGACACAGAGTAGTCTATGGGGATGAATAAGATGGACAAATTTTTTTTTTTTTTTTTTTTTTTTTTTGCCAGGGGTGGGTTTGAATCCACCACCTCTGGCATGTGGGGCCTGAGCTCTAAGCCTTTGAGCCACAGGTGCCGCCCCTTTGTTAGTGATTGCGATGGCGATTTCGTTTAGGTGATGAGTAAGACATAGAACTTGCTCCCCAAAGGGCCTGCTGATTAGTTTAAAAAGCAGTGAGGGCTGTGATGAGGCCTGGCAAGGTAGAGTGGCAGCCCATGACAGGTACTAGCTGCCCCTAGGGCATGAAAGAAGGCTGTGCTGGTCCCAATATATGAATGGAGATTGTTTGGTAGATAAAAGATGCAGACGCCATCTCAAGCTTAGAGAAAAGCAGGTAACAACTCTGGGAGGGATATTTTGGTATTCATTCATCATTAGATGCCTCTCATAAGCCGGGTCCCTTCACTCTTGTAATTCATAGTTTATTTTGGAAAATAGGCAGTGAAATAAACAATTGTAATAAAAAGGACAATAACTGTGAAAGAGCCAATTAAAGAGTATCTGGCATTTTGAACTGGTATCTGTAGGAAGCAGAGGGTGACCAGGCACAGGCAGTGAAAAGGGGTACAACCAAGAGCATTTTAGTAGGGAAGGGGGTTGGACAGAGGCAGGTAGGGGTTCAAGACAGAGTCAGTGGTGAAGGTATACTTTTGAGAGCGACCACTGTGTGGGAGGAATTTAAAGCCACAAATCTGGAGGTGGTCACCAGGGGAGTAAGTGTGAGCAGAGAAGAGCAGGTCTAAGACCTGGACCCTGGGACACTACAATATCTAGAAGAAAGGAAGATGAAGAGGAAGCAGAAAAGAGAAAGGAAGAGAACAATGAGAATGGGTGTCTAGAAGTCCAAGGTAGGAAAGGGGGCTGTGGGGGAAGAGATGAACAGCCATATCAGATGCTGGTAGACAAAGACCTAGAACTACCTATTAGATTTAGCAGTGGAGAAGCTTTGTTTATCCAGGGTATGTAAGTATATGATTCTTTTATATGAAACACCTTGTATGATAGGCAAATTATAAAGACAGAAAGTAGCAGGAACTGAAAAGAGGAAGAAGTGGGAAGTTATTATTAAAGGGGACAGACAGTGTATGGTGCCCCATGATCACATTAATGTATACAGCTACAATTTAATAAAAAAAAGAGTGGGCCTGGAAGAAGGAAAATCAAAAGAGCTTTCCAGCATTAAATAAAATAAGTTTAATAGGGTCTGGTTTCTGTCTCTGGATTTACCTATTCTACATGGAATCATACAATATTTTATGATCTTTTATGTCTGGCTTTTTTCATTAGCATAATGTTATTGCAGGTCTAAGTAATTCATCTATTATTATTATTATTATTATTTTACTTCATCTCTTTATTTTGCCTGAATAATATTCCATCAGAGTGGATACATCACATTTCCTTAACCATTCATCGGTGGATGGACACTTGGTTTGTTTCCACTTTTTGGCTATTGTTAGCAGTACTGTTATGAATATTCCTGAATATGTATTTGTTTGAAAATCTGGTTTCAATTCTTGGAAATATCTAATATTGGAATTGCTGGATTTTATGGTGATTCTAAGTTTAACTTTTGGAGGAAGGACCAACCTGTTTCCCCCAGCAGCTGCCTTGTTTTACATTCCCATCAGCAATACATGAGGGTTCAAATTTCTCCACATCCTCACACACACTTTTCTTTTTTTTAGGATAGAAAAATATTAAGTTCTTTGATAAATTGTGTAATTATGTGCAGTTTTTAGAAAAGGTAGCCTTTTGTGATGAACAGAGATTTAGAGAAAATGCAAGTGCAACGTGATGTCTTGAAGCAATTGGAAAAGGATGAGTATGAAGAGAAATTACGGGCTTCAGAGACGGCAGAAGAGTTGGCCAGAAGGGAACTTCAGAGTATGAGGTTAAAACTTCCAACAACAAATTGTGACTATTGAAAATGCAGAGAAAGAAAAAAATGAAAATGCTGACCTAAAACAGCAAATTAGTCATTTGCAGATCCAAGTGACCTCCCTTTCACAGTCAGAGAATAACTGGCTGAATTCAAAGCAAATGCTGAAGGAAATGTTGGAAAAGTTAAAACAAGAATGCTGAAATTTAATAGCACTTGTCTTTTCTTTCTTTTTCTTTTTTTTTTTTTTTGAGACAGAATCTCACTATGTCACCCTTGGTAAAGTGCTGTGCCGTCACAGCTCACAGCAACCTCAAACTCTTGGGCTTAAGCAGTTCTCTTGCCTCAGCCTCCCAAATAGCTGGGACTACAGGTGCTCGCCACAATGCCCGGCTATTTTTTGTTGCAGTTATCATTATTGTTGAGCAGACCTGGGCCAGGTTTGAACCTGCCACCTTCGGTGTTATGTGGCTGGCACCATAACCACTGTGCTACAGGAGCTGAGCCTTTTCTTCTTTCTTTTCTTTCTTTTATTTCTTTCCTTTTTTTTTTTTTTTTCTTTTTTTTTTTGAGACAAGAGTCTCACTTTGTCGACCTTAGTAAAGTACTGTGGCATCATAGCTCACAGCAACTTCAAACTCTTGGGCTGGAGCGATTCTCTTGCCTCAGCCTCCCAGGTAGCCTCCCAGGGATTACAGGCGCCTGCCACAACGCTTGGCTATTTTTTTAGAGATGGGTCTTGCTCTGGCTCAGGCTGGTGTCAAACCTGTGAGCTCAGGCAATCCACTCGCCTCAGCCTCAAGTGCTGGGATTACAGGCGTGAGCCACAGTGCCCGGCTATTTTCTGATTGTTATTATTACTGCCATCCTACTGGGTGTGAAATGGAATGTAGTTGTGGTTTTGATCTGCATTTATGCAAATGACTAATGACGTACTAATGATGTTGAGCCTCTTTTCTTGGGCTTGTTGGCCATTTGTATACCTTCTTTGGAGAAATGTCTGTTCAAGTACCTTGCCTATTTTTTAATTGGCTGTTTGTCTTTTTGTTGTTGAGTTGTAGTTCTTTATATATTCTGGATACTATCAGAATCCTTATCAGATATATGATTTACAGATAGTACACTCCGTCGATTATCTTTTTATTTTCTTCATAGTGTCCTTTTTTTGTTATTATAATTATTTTATTTTTATTTTTTTAAGAGATGGGTTGTCTCAGCCCATGGCTGGAATGTGTGATTGTAGCTCACTGCAGACTCCAACTTCTGGTCTCAAGTGATCTTCCTGAGTAAATGAGACTGCAAGTGTACACGACCACTTCCAACTAATTTTTTTTTCCTTTGGTAGAAATGAGGTCTTACTGTGTTGCCCAGGCTGGTTTCCAACTCCTGGCTTCAAGCCACTTTCCTTCCTCAGCCTTCCTAAGTGCTGGGATTATAGGTATGTGCCACTGCACCCAGTCCGGAGTATCTCTTGATATATAAAAGTTTTTAATTTTGAGGAAGCTTAATTTATCTATGTTTTCTTTTCGTTGCTTGTACTTCTTCTGTCATATCTAAGATTTTATCTCTAAATTCAAAGTCATGAAGATTTTTATGTTTTCTGCAAAAAGTTTTATAGTTGGACTCTTACATTGAGATTTTATGTCCTCTAAATTTTGTTTGTAATTTAAATTGTTGACACTGTCTTGGTCCAGTGAGATCTGTGAACTGGGGTCTTAATTTACCCATGGTTTAAATTATCCTAAAATTGATTTCTGCAAATTTCAGGGGGGGATTTTTGGCATTTCACAGGAGAATCTATTTCTATATTGCTAAATCCCTCATTAATTCATAAGTTTCATGTATACTCCAAATCTTTTTCTTCTTACCATAAAAAATTCTAATTGTACTCTTGCAACCTTTTTACCTTCTCAAGCAGGTGGTCAAATTTGTACTTGACACTCCGTGAAAGAAGAGAGCAGAGTTAAGGAGAAGGGCCCCTTTCTTTCACTGGCCAGTAAAGTTTTGAAAGGAGGGAATTTGGGGAGACGTCAGCTTTATTACGCAATCCATGAGAGAAGAAGATTGGTTTTGAAAAAAAGTCTCTGAATTTCTCTAGGGCTGAAATGAGTCATATAAAGGAGAGTCTCCTCCCATCCCCTTTTGTCTCCTAAACTAGATTGGGAAAAATCAGATTAAAAATGTTCTGTGAATATCATTCATTCAAATACTTGTATCTCTTCTCCTGTAGGTTACTGGAAGAAGAAATGGCCAATGATACTTCATCAGATAGTACACCAGGTTACTTCATGGAAGAACTTCATAAATATAGTCAGAAAGAGAATGTGGCACTGGAGTATTGTGAAGTGACTAAGTCAGGACCTCCCCATAATTTAAGGTAAATTGCTCTAAAAAGGGTATGGTATTTCTTTTTGGATTGTTGTGAAACTTCACTTAGAAGAATGGTCTCCAGTTCCATCTGGGTTGTTGCAAAAGGTATTAGTTTGCCACTTTTTATGGCTGAGTAGCACGCCATGGTATACATATACCACATTTTATTAATCCACTCGTGTATTTATGGGCCCTTGGTTTGGTTCCACATTTTTGTGATTGAGAACTGTGCTGCAATAAACATTTGACTGCATGTGTCTTTTTGATAAAACAACTTTTTTTTTTCCCTTTGGGTAAATACCCAATAGTGGAATTGCTGCATCAAAAGGTAGGTCTACTTTTATTTTTATTTATTTATTTTTTGTTGTTGTTTTTGAGACAGAGTCCCACCCTATGTCCTGAGCAGAGCGCAATGGCGTCATAGCTCACTGCAACCTCAGACTCAGACTGTGGGCATCACGCAGCCTCAGTCTCCAGAAGCCGCTGGGATTACAGGCGCTTGCCCCATCACCCAGCTGGGTTTTTCCATTTTTTTAGGAATCAGGGTCTCACTCTCGCTCAGGCAAGTCTCGTACTCCTTAACTCCAGTAATTCTCCCTCCTCAGCCTCCCACAGAGCTGGGATTAAGGCATGAGCCACTGTGCCTGGGAGTAGGTCTACTTTTAATTCTTCGAAGAATCTTCATTCTACTTCCCATAGAGGTTGTATTAGTTTGCAATCCCACTGACAGTGTACAAGTTCCTTCCTCCATGCAGCCTATACTCACTATTAAACTGGAAATAATTTATCAACACGCACATGTACATTTGATGGTAAAGCTCAATGGAAAATAAGTACGTAGAGGGAGCGGGAGGAGAGAGGCAAATTCAGACCTAACAGGTACAATGCACACTATCCATGTGAGAGGCACACTTATACCTTTGATTCAGCTGTGTAAAAGCAATTCATTAACCACGACATTTGTACTCATGTAATATTCTGAAAAATATTTTTTTAAAAAGGGGATATGGCCCTGCTAGGGGACAATTTTGATGGTAGTAGTTTAGCCCAAGGGCACAATTTTGAGGTCAATACTTTAGCCCTATAGCAGAGTTGTCAAAAAATTCTGTGAGAGTCCTTTCGGCATAAAGGGGTAACCCCAGGTGATTCCAGAGGAAAAAAGGGGTAGAAACCTTTCTGTGCTTTGAGAAGATATTTTGGGTGAGTGCTTAAATTACATTTGAACATAGTGAACAGTTTCCAATCCTCAAAGGTAGCCAGAGGAAGAAGTGGTGATTAGAGCACTTGTCTTTAGATGGTGCATGAGTTATATAAAATTTTGTGAATATTCTCTTTGTAATCAGGTTTACGTTTCAAGTTGTAATAGATAAGAGACAATTTCCACAAGCCGAAGGTAAAACCAAGAAGGAAGCGAAAAATGCTGCTGCCAAATTAGCTGTTGAGATTCTTAATAGGGAAAACAAGGTGAGTGGTTGCCTTTATCTTCAGTTAAAAAAAAAAAAAAAATCACAAATCTATTTCATGTTCCTTTTTTTAATTATTTATTTTATTTTATATTTCTTTACATTCAAGAGTGTATTTCAATCTTTTTTCCCTGTCTTTATTTCTGTAGAACCCTGAATGAGAGGAACACGTAGGAAATAATGGGCAAAGCTTCATAATACTTATTTAGAGTGTCAGCAGATAAATACTCTAAAGTTGAATAAGTATGGAAAAGTGAGAAATATTTAGTAAGAAATGAGCTGACAGGTTCTGGGAGGACTCTTCTGCCCCTAATCGAGGAACTATAGTAGAAAAGGAAAAATAGTGGAGAAGAGGCAAAAATCTACCTAATGGATACAATGAACAGTGTTTGGGTGATGGGCACACTTTGCATTGCAAAAGTGATCCATGTAACCAGAAACATTGGTACACCCCCTTAATACTTTGAAATTTAGAAAAAAGAAAAAGGTGAAAGTAATTATAGGGAACATTCTGTAAAATCATCCCCCAGTATCTATGGGGAATTGGTTGCAGGATCCTTTCAGATACCAAAATCCTCTGAGCTCAAGTCCATCGTGCAAAATGGCATATTATTTGGCTATAACGTATGTATATCCTCCTATATATAGTCACGCATTGCTTAAAGACTGGGATATGTTTTGAGAAATGTGTTGTAGGGCAATTTTGTCATTGTCTGAGCATGATGGAGTGTACACAATCCTAGATAGCCTACTACACACCTAGGCTATACTGCATACAAATCTGTACAGCTTGTTACTGTACTGAATACTATGGGACGTGATAACACAGTGGTAATTATAATAACTTGTGTATCTAAATATGTCTAAACATAGAAAATGACAGTAAAAACATAATATGAAATAGTGCCTAGGGCGGCACCTGTGGCTCAAAGAGTAGGGTGCTGGCCCCTTATACCAGAGGTGGTGGGTTCAAACCTGGCCCCGAACAAAAACTGCAAAAAAAAAAAAAAAGAGAGAGAGAAAGAGTACCTATATGGGGCACATACCAGGCATGAGGATTGCAGGACTGGAAGTTGCTCTGCGAGAGTCAGTGAGTGAGCAGTGAGTGGATGGGAAGGCCTGGGACCTGACTACACACTCCATAGACTTTACACTGTACACTTGGGTACACTGAATTTATAAAAAACATTTTCTTTCTTCAATAACAAATTAACCTTAGCTTACTGTAACTTTATTACTTCATTAACATTAAAAGTTTTTTTAACATTTTAACTCTTTTGCAGTAACACTTAGCTTAATACACAGACACATTGGAGAGCTCTACAAAAAATATTTTCTTTCTTTATATCCTTATTGTGTAAGCTTATATCTATTTTACATTTTTTATTTCTTTTTACTTTTTAAACTTTTTTGCTAAAAACTAAGACACAAGTACATGCACTAGCCTAGGCCTGCAGAGGGTCGGGACCATAAATGTCCCTGTCTTCCACCTCCCTATCTTGTCCCACTGGAAGTTCTTCAGGGGTAATAACACATGGAGCTATCATGTGTCATCCTATGATGACAATACCTTCTTCTGGAATACTTTCTGAAGGACCTGCCAGAGGCTTCTTTACAATTTTATTACAAAAATAAAAATTAAAAAGTTAAATTTTTGCTGTCATTTATGTAATTTTTTTTTTGTAAATTGTAAATTTTGCTGTCATTTATCTAATTGTTTTTTAATTAAATTTTTGCTGTCATTTATCTAATTGTTTTTCTCTGTAGAGGGTTAGTCTTTTATCATTGACAACTACAGATACTTCAGAAGGATCATCCCTTGGGAATTACATAGGCCTTGTTAATAGTTATGCCCAGAAGAAAAAATTAACTGTAAATTATGAACAGTGTGAATTAATGGAGCCTGGGCCCACAAGGTAGGATGTAGCTCAACTCTTTCTTCTGTATTATTGTATCTAACAATAAAATGGGCTTATTTTTACAAATAAGACCATGCTTATCTAATTTGCTAGAAGTATTTCTCGTTATGCATTCTGTATGGAAGGTTTTGTATGATTCACAAGCAAATGGGGACTTAATAATTTTGTAATTAAAATGCTTAATTGCTGCAGCAGTGAGATCCATCTACCATAATTGACCAGATTCAGGTAATCCTTTATCTCTAAGGTCTATTCTAGATGGTTCAGTCTTGGGCCACCTAAGAGAGGGCAGGGTGCCGCTGCTTGAAGGATGTGGAGATCCCCTCACTAAGGTCACGATGGCGGTTACAGTGTAACAACCTTTGTGCCACAAATGCAGAACGACTCCCCACCATTGTTAGATCAGGGAGCTGTTTGTTCAGGCATTTGTCCCTCATACTTTATTAAAAAGACAAATACCATGTATCAGAAGGAAGGCCTTTCAGCCTGAGACTGTGAAGAGACCAAAATTTGAGGAACCTGATGAGGGAGGCAGATAAAGTAGAGCTTGAGAATTGCTGAGAACATCACCAGTGAACTGAGATCTGTAGAATTGAGCCTAAAGAAGAGAGTGGAACTGGAAAAAGCAGAAAGCAAATGAGTATGAGGGGGATTGTTCTTAACTACCATTAACCGGTGACATGGGTGAAGAAAAGATAACCAAAATGGCAAACAGTTCCATTTAGTATGCTTTCCTGCGAGGTGACTCAGTCATTTACTTTTTACTCTGATGGCTTTTGGCCCAGAACCAGGAAGAGAAAGATGTGACAGTATTCGTTGGAATGAAATGATCAAAAGTGAATTCTGTGGGTCACCCTCAATAATTAAAATTCTATTTTAATTTTATTTTTCTGTAGATCACTTTTTTGGTTCCTTTGAATTAAGCACTCTAACATTAGATACCTTAAAGAGAGAAGAAGTCTCTTTGGGGTTGCTGAACAAGACAAGGGCTACCACAATGACCTCGTTGCTTAGCACAGCCCCTTGATTCAGGGCCCACCAGGGAAGATTTACTCTGGTTGGATCTGTCTCTCTCTGTGCCTTCAACTGAAACACAAAGTAAAAGAAATAAAAATACTGGAATAATCTTGCAATAATATGTAGTAATTCCATGATATAAATTATCATGTCTATTGCTTTACCCCTTAAAAATAGTTCTTATATAATTGCCCAGGTATCCTTGCCTAACCCCAAATGTTTTTACATCTAATATAAGGAGAATGTGGGCTTCAGTGTGGGCCATATGCACTGTTGGGATTTTCTTAAGTTTTGTGCACATAGCAAGTGGCATAAAATGGTGAGGTTAGAGCAAAATCCGTGCCATACTAATCTCCTACAAAGGCCGTAAGATTATAACCTAATAGCTTCTGCTGTAGAAGCCCCACTTTCTCTACTGGCCTTTTCTTTCCCATTTGAGCATCTCTGAAAAATTCTCTGGGTCTCCTTCCTTCCCTACTTCCATATCTTTTGATCTCTGTGGAATTTTTAAAAATCACCGTTTCATGCCTTGGTGTCGGGTATTTTTCAGCAAAGCAGCAAAGAGTTAGACATCAGCTAATCCCAGTTATTCAGACAAATTGCTTAACCATCTTACTGAAGGTTTAATATACAAGATATGAAATATGAATCTACCTAATAAATTACTATTGTCTTAATTTCTTGGTTAATATGTCATTTTATTTAAATCATAAATTAGAACTTACTTTATGTTTCATATTTGCATAAGTGCTCACTCATTTCTCCTAGATTTTATTGTAAATGCAAAATTGGGCAGGAAGAATATGATATCGGTAAAGGTTCTACTAAACAGGAGGCAAAACAATTGGCTGCTAAACTTGCTTATCTTCAGATACACCCAAACAGAAGCTCTATGGTATGTATGGCTTTTGGATTTAATTTTTATATTTTAAAATTCCATGTGAAGTTGATTTGAGGTTAGACTGTGTTTGCATAATGCTGAGGCAGCCGGATAGTCATGTAGCAAAATGACTCCTCTGTTGTGTGTCACACCAATGAACCATCATAAGTCACGGAGCCACAAGGCCCCAGTGGGGTAAAAGTTCCGTTGGCAACTCAGGGTGTTTTTAAATGCCAATAAGTCATCCACAAAAAAATGTGGCTCAAAGGAGTAGGGCTCTGTCCCCATATACCAGAGGTAGAGGGTTCAAACCCGGCCCCAGCCAAAAACTGCAAAAAAAAAAAAAAAAAAAAAAAGTGTAATTATGGTTGTAGTCTTGGCAAATGTGGGGACATAAATGTGATAGTACACAGAGACTGGGAAGAAGTAATTTAGTTACGAAGGGCTGCTCTTTCTTTCAGAAATCTGATTCAGCATTCTCTGATGATTCTTTTACTTCTCCGAGTACCTTGGGAAGCTCATCTTTTGACAATAGCATGTGGTAAGTGCCAACAAACAACTATGACATTTAATGATTCAAATTGTAGCCTCGAAAGAGCAATTTTTATGAAAACATTTAATGGTTAAAGAAGATTTATAGAAAGTAGTAATGAAAGTAGAATTGATAAACTAAGATTTGTGCCCTTTGCTTGTAGCGCTTCTGAATCATCATCTGAAAGTGACTTTTCAGCAAATGCTTCAATAAGTCATAACGATGACAGTTTAAAAAATTCTTCTTATTCTCCGGTATAGTATTAAGTCTCTAACCTTCTTCATTAATCTTGCTTTCTTCTGTATTTCCTCGTTTTAAAATAATCTTTAGTATTCCACCATAATTTTCATGTTTGTATTTCATGCACTGATCTTTTGACTCCCTTTTTTCTTATTAACCCCCATTCTTCGCATGAGCAATTCTTCCATCCCTCACTTTTGTCTTTCCATACTCTCCACATATGTTCCTGTGATCTTGCTTTTCTCTCTCACCAGCTGCATAATAGTGAAAGGTTCATTAATATAGTTTTGTTTAATTCTGTTTGTTTAATTTATTTGGTTCTGTTTTAAAAATCAGAACTAAACTTAAAATTAAAACTAAACTTAAAAACCAGATAATGTTTTAGGTGGATGAGGGCATGTGACTGTAGTACCAGCTCCTTAGAAAGCCACAGTGGGAGGATTAGTTCAGTCCAGGAGTTCAAGATCAGCTTGAGCAACAGACAGACAGACCCCCATCTCGAAAACAACAACAACAACAACAAAAATAATTTTGGGGTTATTTTTTTTGAGACAGAGTCTCAGTATGTTGCTCTCGGTAGAGTGTCACGGCATCACAGCTCTCAGCAACCTCAAACTTGTGGGCTTAAGCAATTCTCTTTCCTCAGCCTCCCGAGTAGCTGGGACTACAGGCGCCTGCCACAATGCCTGGCTATTTTTTGGTTGTAGTTGTCATGGTTGTGTTTGGCAGGCCCAGACTGTATTCAAACCCCCCAGCTCTGGTGTATGTGGCTGGTGCCCTGTCCGCTGAGCTATAGGCGCCGAGCCAAATAATTTTTAATGTGATGATTAGTGTCACAAAAGTATTCTGTTTATAAAGAAATATAAATCAACAAGAAGACAAGCAATTCTGTTTTTTGTTTGTTTTTTGAGACAGAGTCTTACACAGTCACCTCAGTGCCATGGTATCATAGCTCTCAGCCAACCTCAAATTTTGGGGTTCAAGTGATCCTCTTGCCTCAGCCTCCCAAGTAGCTGGGACTGCAGGTGCCCACCACTACACCTGGCTATGTTTGGAGACAGGGTCTTGCTCTTGCTCAGGCTGGTCTCAAACTCCTGAGCTCAAGCAATCTACCAGCCTTCGCCTCCCAGGGTGCTAGGATTACAGGCATGAGCCACCATGCCCAGCTGACAAGCTACTGTTGAAAAATGTACCAAATATCTGAACTGACAACTCAGAGAAAAGAGGGAAACAAACATGAAAAAGTGATTCACTTTATTAGGAATCAGGAAAATGCAATTCAAAACCACAATTAGAAGCCCTTCAAACCCATCAGATTGGCAAAATTTAAGTCTTGGAATACTAAGTGTTGGTAGAGGGCTAGATGAGAATATAGATATTGATAGACTAAGAAATGTAGTCACAGAGCCTCCTAGAAATACAGGAGAAAGGATAAGATGAGAGAACGTAAGATGACTGCTTTAATCATCTGAAAATATTTCCTGTTTTATTTTCTTATAGAACGGTCTCATAAATAATCAAAAGAAGGCAAGAAGGTGAGTCTCATTATTCATTTGAACATAGTTTGAACTGAATTTTTAGACTTCATCTGCTATACATGATGTCTTCAATATTTTAGAATGTTGTACGCTCTTATTTGAATGGAGTTTCAGAAGAAGTAGAAGGCTTAAATACACAAACAAATAATTTAGATGTGTAGGGAAATCTTTGATATTGGTGCCTGCTACACTATAGACATAAAGTATAGACAGTATTTATGGGAATATTGCTAAAGTAATTAGTTAAGGGTATTATTTTGAGTTCAAGCCTTAACCACTCTTCCATCATGGCAAGGTTGTTATTTTAGAAGAGGCTGACAAGGAGGTGGGCTTGGAGAGAGGTTTTCAAGAGAAGTGCACTATTTTTCAGACCAATAAATGGGGTTAAAGTAGGGTAGTAATTTAGGTGAAAGAAAAAAAATCAAATGTGTCAATTTTGGTGAAATGGTTTCTTTAACTCAAGGGAAAAGCAAGGTTGTAAATATACTCAGAAATGAGGATCAGATGGCCGCAGGAGCCATTATGAGCTACCAGCATATTCTGAGTGGTAGATAGAAGTGTTAAAGAAGATTACTGATGTGGATGTGTGGATGGTGAGAAGAGAGGTCTTCATGTGTGAGGTGATTAGGCCCTCAGCTATGGGAACTATGGTGGTGAGGAGGGACGAGGAGAATTGGAGAGAAAGACTGTAAAAAATAAAAACAAAAAATAGACATGTCTTGAGGAGATAGAGTCTCAATACCTGGATTAGAGCATGAAGAAGAAGTTAAAGGAGAAAGGAGTTGAAGTTTACACTGTTTGCAATGGGACACGGTCAAGGATCACAGCACTGAGGGTGTGAAGGAAGTTGAAGACCTGAAGGCTTAAAGGGAATGTAGCAGTTTGGATATTTTTTTTAGGTGGTGTTGGAACTGCCGCTTGCAGGTGGCTTATGTCTAGTAGGGAATAATGACCAGAATAAAGGTACACGGAGATG
Organism: Loris lydekkerianus; assembly: GCA_963574355.1. NCBI lineage: Eukaryota > Metazoa > Chordata > Mammalia > Primates > Lorisidae > Loris > Loris lydekkerianus. The sequence continues at coordinate 8,558 of CAUYPK010071796.1, read as the reverse complement.
TACTTTCTGAGGTTTCCAGTCCAGAGGAAGAAAAGAAGAGGCTAGTGGCACATCAGCAATGAGTGTTTTAATGTGAGAAAGGGAAGCAGGAAAGAGATGAAACATTAGAGGACAGAGGAGAACCATAAGTATGTAGTTTTATAAAGAAAAAGGTTAACACTTGCTACTCTGTTATTCCACAAGCTGACTCAAACAGAGAAAACCTAGAACAAGGCATGAAACCCACTCTAAACAAGATCAATTTGATTCCAGTTTTATATTCTCTTCTTAATTTTTAGAAAGTTGGCACCTAGATTTGATCCTCCTGGGATGAATGGAAGAAAGTACACGGTGAATGACAGGTGAGATGGAACTGTGAAATAGAATTGTTTAAACATAACGTTTGTTCATTCCACAAGATTCTTAAGGACTCATTCTAATATTAAACCATATTTCCACCTGAATAGTTTAATTGTAGGAGTATCAGCCCCACGAAGGATCATTGTCTCTTGGAGAAGTAAGATTTAGATAAACCCAAAGGAAATTTGGGAAATGTAGATCCCTCTGACACTTGTGTGGATTTCTCTGATACCTGTGGAAGTTTTTAATATTGAAAGCAAATAATTTTGTGAACTAGTGATTAAAAAAAAAAAAAAAGTTCTACTGTGGGGGATCAGAATTGATCCACCTAAATAGTGGAGCCGTTTTTCAGCTCCATACCAGAATTTTTTTCACTTGTAAAAAGGGTTTCTCTAAATAACCAAAGGGTATTTGGGTTTAAATTAAATATCTATAGTAAAGGAGGCCTGTTGGCAAAAGGGGACACTGAATATAAGTTTAAAAAGCAGTAAAGAATAAGCAAACGTTTATTAAGCGTGTGATATATCACTGGCTCTGTGCTGGGACTTGGATTTATACTAGGAGCAAATAGAAACTAGCAGTTCCTACTTTGGCAGCATTTTATGGGGATAAGCAATCACATGAAAAATCTGCCATTACAAACTATGATCAGACCTCTGAGGAAAAGCAATTGCACGGTGAGAATTGGAAGCAGGACCCTTGAATTAAAGGTGAGAGGTGAGGTGAGGTTCTCTGAGGTCACATTTGTGGGACCCTGAAGGCTGAGTTAGCACAGAGCACTGGGGAGGCTCTGTGCTGGGCGCAAGGAAGAGCATGTGGAAGGGAGAGAGTGGAAAAGATGATGTGAGTGTTCCAGAAGCAGACAGGAGGCTTGGAGGGAGTGCAGTGATCAGGGCATGGCCCCACGAGATGAGGTGCAGATGGAGGCAGGGGCCACATCATGTGGCACCTTTTAGGACACTTAAAGGCTTTCTGTTTTTGCTGAATGCAAAGGTTGAGCTATGATCAGATTCTCTGGTTGCTGTGTGGTTGGTGGATTGGAGCAGGGCAGGAGAGGGAGTCAGGGGTGCAGTTAACAAGGTACTGCAGGAGCCTGATGGAAGCCTAGCTGGGATGATGATGTTGGAGGTGGAGAAAAGTGGGCATATACCAGACATGTGCTTTAGAAGTAGAATTGACAGGGCTTAATGATGGAATGTGGGGTGAATTGACAGGGCTTAATGATGGAATGTAGGGAGTGTGGGAGAGGAGACAGCCAGGTGGTTACAAATGTAGGCAGACTCCGAGTATACACACATTTCTCTCATAAGAGCTTGGTGGTGGTTCTGGCACACAATATGGTAATCCTTTCTAATATTTTATGCTTGTGATAGGATTCTTTATCATGTCTCTTGAATTGACCATGACTGCCAGGGGATGATCTGTTATGTCAGACTCTCAATGAGAGGACAGGGAGGAACTGCCCTTTGTGAGTCAAGAGTTTTCTGCTGGGTAGACCTTTCTTACTCAGAAAGATAATCAGCTTTATTACATAGTCCATTTCACAAATGGGGAAAGGTCACAAATAGGGAAAGGGGGATGACAGGAGGGAAGGGGTGGACACTGAATCTCAAGATAACAGTGGTATTTATCTTTAAGGTTTGTCGAGGATTATAAGGAAATAGAACCAATTGGCACAGGTGGATATGGCCAAGTTTTCAAAGCAAAACATAGAATTGACGGAAAGACATATGTTATCAAGCGTGTTAAATACAATAGCGAGTAAGTAGTAAATTTTTTTTTTTTTTTTTTTGAATGAGAAAATATATTGAACTTGCACTATTCTTTTTAGGCTTCTCTCCTCTTTATTGGTATATCATTTACTTCTTTTTTTTCTTTTTTTTTTTTTTATCATTTACTTCTTTCTGGTTCTCCTTAAACATTTTATTCTACTAAGAGAAACTTGACTTACTCTGAAATGATCTTACTTTGTGGTTATTTTGATTAAAAATGGGTATACCTTTGATCATCCTTTTGAGGCTGTCATGAAAAATGGAAGCTATAGAATCATTGGTTTTAGGTGACCTTTATCTGTTCTAGGCTCACCTCTTCATTTTACAGATGAGGAGACTGGGATCCAAAGATGTGAACTGATTTGTCAGGGAAAGGCTAGGTGGTAATTGTTCTGGTTGTCTATTATTCATTATAAACTGCTCCAAGATGTCTTAAAAACAGTATCTTAAAAACAGCAATTTACGGGTCAGCACCTGTGGCTCAGTGAATAGGGTGCCAGCCACATACACTGAAGGTGGCAGGTTCGAACCCAGCCCACGCCTGCTAAACAATGACAATGGCAACCAAAAAATAGCCAAGCATTGTGGCGGGTGCCTATAGTCCCAGCTACTTGGGAGGCTGAGGCAAGAGAGTCACTTAAGCCCAGGAGTTTGAGGTTGCTGTGAGCTGTGATGTTACAGCACTCTACTGAATACGATGTAGTGAGACCCTGTCTCAAAAAACAAAACAAAACAAAAAAACTCTCAGCAATTTATTGTTATGACCTGTCTCACATGGGCCTATGGGTAGATTATGCTCATCTGGGCTACGCTTCCTTGAAGTTTCCAAGGTATTTGCAGTCAGGAGTCATCTGAAAGCTGGACTGGTCTGGATGATCAAGCTGGCTGGGAGATGATGCTGGCTATGGCCCGGAGGATCAGCTGTGACTGTCAGTGAGAACATACACATGACCTCAGCATGTAGCCTGGGAGATCAGCTGCAAGTGTCAGTGAGAACACGCACATGGCCTCATGATGTGGCCTGGGAGATTGGCTGGGAGTGTCAATGAGAACACACACATGGCCTCAGCATGTGGCCTGGGAGATTAGCTGTGATTGTCAGTGAGAGCATACACATGGCCTCATGATGTGGCCTGGGAGATCGGCTGTGAGTGTCAGTTAGGGCACATACATGGCCTCATGATGCGGCCTGGAAGATAGGCTACGACTGTCGGTTAGAGCACACACATGGCCTCATGATGTGCCCTGGGAGATTAGCTGTGATTGTCAGTGAGAGCATACACATGGCCTCATGATGTGGACTCGGAGATCGGCTGTGAGTGTCAGTTAGAGCACACACATGGCCTCATGATGTGGCCTGGGAGATTAGCTGTGAGTGTCAGTGAGAGCACAGACATGGCCTCACGATGTGGCCTGGGAGATCATCTGTGAGTGTCAGTGAGAGCACACACATAGCCTCATGATGTGGCCTGGAAGATAGGCTGCAACTGTCAGTTAGAGCACACACATGGCCTCATGATGTGGCCTGGGAGATCATCTGTGAGTATCAGTGAGAGCACACACATGGCCTCATGATGTGGTCTAGGCTTCTTTCTCACAGCTTAGTGACTGGATTTCTAGGATCATCCCCCAGAAAAGCTTAGCAAAAGAACAGGAGGGACTGGCAAGTCTTCTTGTGACCTAGTCTTAGAAGTTGCAGAACATCGCTTCCAGCACCTTATTACAGAATTCACTGAAGCCACCTCTAGGGGAAGACAAATAGACTTCTCTTCTTAATCTGAAGAGTGGATGTGTGTATGGGGAGGGAAGGAATTTAAGATGACTATGTTTGGACACTATGAAACAAGGTGGAAGCCCAATCCACTGTGTCTCCACTCTAACCCTTTGCTTCCCGTATTTGTTTTGTGTATTATCTGCTCCTTCCTTCCCACTGGATAGCCGGACTCCTTCAGGAAGGAAAACACACAGTAGCAAGGTCTTTACCAGTTGACCAGTCTTGCTCATTCCTCTCTGACAGTTGTTACTTGACCAGACAGATTCCTCAAAGACTAGAGAAGGAGATGGAAAAGGGATCTGGGATAAGGAAAATTTATGAGCAAAGGACAAGTGGGCAGGGAGGGTCAGGTGCTTCACCTTCCAATCAAACAAACTTATGTCCTGTTCCCCTGGACGATGCTTGGCATGTGAAAGACCTACTCAGCATCAAAACAAGGTTTATTCCTTCTTCATTGTTTTACCTAACCGGAATGCAGGACTGTTGTTCCTTCCATTAGATGACAGTTCTTAAAAATGGTAATAATGATGATGAGGTACAGTATCTTGGATATTTCTAGTAACCTATAAATTGGAAAAACATGTTTAAAAATATACTTGGAAATGTGAATCTGGAGCCATAAAAATATACTTACACACTTTGACTTAAGAATTTCCTATTTGGGAACTTAATCTAAGAATATTATCCAAATTATGGCTATATATTTAATAAAAGAAGATATAGGCCAGGCATGATGGCTCACACCTGTAATCCTAGCACTCTGGGAAACAGAGATAAGAGGATCCCTTGAGGTCAGGAGGTGGAGACCAGCCTGGGCAAGAGTGAGTCCCTCTCTCTACCAAAAATAAGAAAAATTAGCCAGGTGTGGTGATAGGTGCCTGTAGTCCCAGCTGCTCAGGAGGCTGAGGCCAGAGGATCACATGAGCCCAGGAGTTTGAGGTTGCTGTGAGCTGTCTTGATGCCACGGCACTCTAGCTGGGGTGATAGAGTAACACCCTGTCTCCAAAAGAAAAAAAAAGACATAAATCACAGTGAAAAATTAGGACAAAAAAAATATTCCAGCAATAGAGAAATGATAAAATATGTTTTATTCTCTCCTCTAGTTAGTGCCTATTATTTCGCTGACATTAAAAATGAGAGTTATAAGACAGGGCGGGGGGGGCAGTTTTTGGTTTGTGGCAGATGGATCTTGCTTAGTAAATCTGTATCTTGCTCTTGCTCTCCAAGCCTATCTTTCTCTTCCTCAATAAACTTTGTTTCATGGCTTACCTTTAAAAAAATGAAAGCTATATACTGAAATATTTACACATGAAATGGTTTGATGTTGGAAGTTGCACCAGAATAATTAAGAGGAAAATGAAGAAGTAGGTAAGAGTATAGATTGGCGGGAAATCAATAACTGTTTTATCTGGTAATGGCTATGTGGGGGTTCATTATACTATTATCCTTTGCTTTTTAAATGTTTTTTATGTTTTTAAACCTTACATTAACAACTTTATAACTGATGTTTATACAGATTGTGTTGCTATAAGAAAAACTAAAAAGACAGCATGTTATATGGAAAAATAGGATAAAAATTAAATGTAATTACAAACACAGAGACATGTATGTGCAGAAAGACTGTAAGAAATAATCCAGGCTTGTATGGTTGCTCATGTTTGCAATCCCAGCATTCTAGGAGGCCAAGGCAGGAGGATCATTTGAACCCACGGGTTGGAGATCAGCCTGGGGAACATAGTGAGACTCTGTCTCTATAAAAAACATTTTTTTTTTAAAGGAAGTAATCCAAAGTAATAACTAATGATTTCAGTGGGATTTAGTGGTATCAGTATTTTTTCTTTATTTTTTTACAAATTTTATGCCATAGAGTTATAGAAGTTTTTTAATTAAATATGAGATTGTAAAATGTTTACTTACCCTTCCTCGCCTTTGAAATCTCAAATTTATGTACTCCATATAGCTTGGGATTGTTTTAGTTCTTGAAAACACATCCTTCTACAGTTCCCATGGTCTCTGCATAAATTACTCTCTTTGTGTGTTTTTGCCACACATGGTAGGTCCTGAATTAAGTTCTTCACACTATCTGCGTTACCTACCCTTGTTGCCCAGATGGGGTTTGCTTGTGAACACCAAAGATTCTTAACACAGGTCTAGAAAAAATATAATGTAAAAATTGCGTCACTGGCGTTTCAAAGACCACTGCGAGTGATATTTAAGTTATCTGATGTTTAGAGCTATTTAGGTCACTGCTATTCCTTTTATGCTGAGAGTGAGAGCAGCTGCTGTCCATCCCCCACCCCCCATGTTCACTTTTTCCTTTGAGTCTCTTTGCCTTCGTTCTAAACTTGGTGTGGAAACTGCAGCAGACATTCAATAAGGGAGTGTGGATAGTGGTGTCCTGTTACACGAGGTGTTCTGTAGTCATCTTTTGGGATGTATAGTGACACTCTCATCTTTTGTTTCCTTTACTAGGAAGGTAGAACGTGAAGTGAAAGCACTGGCAGACCTCGATGAGCATGAGAATATCGTTCGCTACCATGGCTGTTGGGATGGAGAGGATTATGATCCTGAGACCAGTGGTTACGATACTGAGACTAGTGACTCTGATTCCAAGAAGAGCACAAATAATTCAGGGTAACTGAAAAAAAAATTCTCACAGCCATAATAGGATGGAACAAAGCTGTCATTTACTACGTGTGGACCACTCGATAAGGCCACGTCACATTCAATAATCACAACCACCTCCAAGAGACACTGTTATCTCCCCATCCCTGCAGGCTAGGATGCAATGATAGCCTTTTCTTCACTCCTCTTTAGGTTTCATACTTGCTCTTAAAAACCTGTTTTACGTCCTAAGCTGTCTTTAAGATCTCAGGTTTAGCTTTCCTGCCTTAATCGTGTCACGTGCAGTGTCCCTTCTGTGTCTGGCTTCAGTACAGGCCAAAGGTGCAGCTTAGTGAAGAAAGCGTCAACATGTATTTGCTGCATCTGGGGCTCCCTCAGCTGCCAATACTTTTCTCTTAGGCCCCTGATTGTGTAGGGCTGTCAAAGGGTCTCCTTTGAATGCAGCTAACCACTTATGATGGGGCAGTAAGCAGTGAAAAGAACTTCAAAACAAAGCTGTGCATCTCTCAACTTTGTCTCAGTTAAGCCACTGCCAATGAGCTGGAAATTCCAAAGAGCATCCCCCTTTGAACGTCACTCAGACTTTCCTGGGGCACAGCCCTATTACTGAAATCCTGAGACCACTAGGGGACGATTCTTTCCTGTCTCCTGCCTCCAGCCCCATCTCTATCCCATGTAATCGAGAACTATCATCAATTTCAGGAGTTATTGACCATCAGAACTTCTTCAGCTTCCAGCAAATTCTTGACTGCTTCTTCCTGTTTCCTAGCCAACATACATGCAAGAACATAAATTGATATTGAGGCCAACTTGGTCCAGAAAAAAACTATGAAGCATGATTAGCAAATATCAATCCTCCAAGTTACATCTACCTAGAGTACCTACCTAGCCTTGCTTTGTTCTTTTAGATTTGTTTTCCTTTCCCTCTCTCAGCCTATAATCCCCACGGCAGCAGGACAGTGTTTAGCTCATTTCCTCATCTTTAGGTTCCTATTCTGTGCCTTTCACAAAAGATCCTCAAATAGATTCTTAGTAGATTGATGGTGAATTAAATTGTTTTAATGTTACACTATATGGTAATGCAGTTTAGTTTTCTGCAACTTCATGATAATTAGTGCTCCTTAGCAAAGATGATCAAGGATCTACAGCAGTAAAGCATGGGAAGGCTTATACTTTATAAATTAGCTAAACAAATAAACCTCTGGACATCTGGGAACTTATATTTTAAATAAGAAATGCTTTATTATGTTTTGATTCAAATCTACTATAATTAGTTTTTTGTTTTAAGACATGTTTGAGGGGTTTATTTGTGTATTTGTTTTGAGACAGAGTCTCACTCTTCCTGGTTAGGGTGCCATGGCCTCAGCTTAGCTCACAGCATCTTCAAACTCCTGGCTCAAGAAATTCTTCTGCCTCAGGGCCATCCAGGTAGCAAGGTATATGCCATTGCACCCAGCTAATTTTTCTATTTTTAGTAGAGACAGGGTCTCACTCTTGCTGAGGCTGATCTGAACTCCTGAGCTCAGGAGATCCTCCTGCATCAGCCTCCCAGAGTAGGATTAAGACATGACCCACCACACCTGGCCTGTTTTGGGGTTCTTAAGATAAGGTATAACGTCTTAAAAAAAATATTTTTAAGGCTGCGCATGGTGGCTCATGCCTGTAATCCTAGCACTTCGGGAGGCTAAGGCAGGTGGATTGTTTGGGCTCAGAAATTTGAGAGCAGCCTGAGCAAGAGTGACACTCCATCTCTACTGAAAATGAAAAACTGAAGCAAGAGGATCACTTGAGACCAAGAGTTTGAGGTTGCTGTGAGCTATGACACCACGGCACTCTACCACGGGCAACAAAATGAGACGGTCTCAGACAAAAAAAAAAAAAAAAAAAAACCAAACAAAAAATATGTATATATCTTTTTGTAAGTTTATTTTTATTGTTAACATTTAACATTCTGTGAATTTTATGTCCAGACAAATGACTAGGTGTCTTTTCATCCAAATGGAATTCTGTGATGAAGGGACATTGGAACAATGGATTGATAACAGAAG